>JAWQEG010004465.1:0-247500 GCA_033782935.1 Petrolisthes cinctipes
GCCTTTTCATCAAACTATGTCAGCATCGGGAGGTAAAGCTCGCTGATAATATTGTTTAGTTGATCATGTTTTGTTTTCAGATTTCCGGTACTGGGAAGATGGCAGTGATGAGTTTCGGCTCGCTGATAATATTTTTTAGTTGATCATGTTTTGTTCTCAGATTTCCGGTACTGGGAGGATGGCAGTGATGAGTTTCGGCTCGCTGATAATATTGTTTAGTTTATTATGTTTTGTTCTCAGATTTCCGGTACTGGGAGGATGGCAGTGATGAGTTTCGGCCACTGGAGGGTTCCCTGCTGCCCCTCTGGAAGTTCCACCATGACCGGTCCAGATGTCTCGTGTTGGCTGATGTCTGCTGGAGTCCTCACTACACGGATCTCTTTGCTGCGGCATATTCACCAGGTTAGTTCATCCAATTCCAATTTTTTGGTATAAAACAGATTGAGAGCATAATAGATACAGTATAGTGTCCCCATCAGTTAGGCCAGGGTAACAACTTTGCAACCTCTATAAACATACTATTAAAATGTAAAAATTATAACTGTTGTGTATTGTCAACTCATATCCCT
The DNA here is from genome assembly GCA_033782935.1 of Petrolisthes cinctipes. Classification (NCBI taxonomy): domain Eukaryota; kingdom Metazoa; phylum Arthropoda; class Malacostraca; order Decapoda; family Porcellanidae; genus Petrolisthes; species Petrolisthes cinctipes. Next base: position 570 of record JAWQEG010004465.1, read on the forward strand.
TCCTCATTCAAAACACTTACATACAAGTATAATTATCAAATGTTAAGGGGGTGCGGGAATAGGGGGACAGGCTTGGAGGGGGGGGTTGCAGGAGTAGGGGACAGGCTTGGGGGGGTTTTGGGAGTTGCGGGAGTAGGGGGACAGGCTTGGGGGGGTTAGGGGGGTGCGGGAATAGGGGACAGGCTAACACAGAAGGTTTAGTTAACGTTTTGAGTTTCTCCAATATTGTTTTAAGGGGGTGCGGGAATAGGGGGACATGCTTGGGGGGGGGTTTAGGGGGGTGCGGGAGTAGGGGACAGGCTTGGGAGGGTTTTGGGGGTGCGGGAGTAGGGGGACAGGCTTGGGGGGGGGGGTTTAGGGGGTTGCGGGAGTAGGGGACAGGCTTGGGGGGGGTTAGGGGGGTGCAGGGGTAGGGGACAGGATTGGGGGGGGGGGTTAGGGGGGTGCGGGAATAGGGGACAGGCCTTCTACCCACCCCAAGCCTACATGTTCCCCTATTCCCCCCCCCCCAAGCCTGTCCCCTACACCCGCACCCCCTTAAATAATAAAGATGAATTCCTTCTTGATGAGAGCATTTGGTTACAATATATAAGATAATAAGGTTAATAATGTTATATACAGTCAGATATGTAATTTATGTCATCGCCTATGTTAAAAATAGTTTGAAAACAGGGAAATTAATAATAATAATAATAATAATAATAATAATAATAATAATAATAATAATAATAATGACAATAACAATGACAATAACAATAATAATAATAACAATAATATAACGATAATAATAATAATGATAATAACAATAACAATGACAATAACAATAATGATAATAACAATAATAATAACAATAATAATAATAATAATAATAATAATAATAATAGAGACTATGGTATCCGAATGTACACCCTGAAAACGTTAATAATAATATATAATGGGTAATTTAATAATAACTGATAGCCACTTTTCTCTTCTGTTCTCTTCTTGATATTCCATCCTAATAATTCCCTTTCTGTCCCAAATTTTGTATCTCATCATGAAACGGTAATCCATTATGTGTTGTTTATGTTGATCTTCCCTCCCCCTTCCCAACTCCGAAATTAATTGGTAAGCATTTACATTCTTACTCACTTCCTGAAGCCCTAAGACCTCCATAGACTATCAATCATGCCTGCGCAAACTTGGTGGTTGTGCAGGCATAACCGTCGTGTGTGTGTGTGTGATTGATGGTTTGCACAAATGACTGAACAATATCCAACAAGCTTTTCGTCAATCACACCTCTGTACAGTGATGCTTGATAATGTGTGGTGACTGCTCAATCTTTTTCTAGCAAATTTAAATGATTGCACAGTCACCTAGTTTGGGCAGGCATGAATGATAGTCTATGGAGGCCTTTAGCTGTTCTCTCCTCATTCTCCATATCTCCAAATTCGCTTTACTTTTCGTCATTTTTTTTTTCTGCAGGTGGTGAAGGAGTAGCATGTAGTGGGTGTGGCAGTGGGGGAATGTTATGTCTTTATACCTTAAAGAATCCTGCCACACCAGAGAGAGTCTACAGAGCTCCTTGTGGTGTCACCTGTATCGCCTTCCATCCTAAGGTATATATATAACATTACAACCAACCAACGTTAGCTTTGGTTAAGAGGGGAAGTACAGTCAGCGGCAAAAGTCGTGTCGCCTCACCTGCTTCACCGAGACAGACAGTATTCATGGACTCAAGAAATACGTACTGTACACTAGTGATACATAATTTCTGACCAGAGTGTGAGGAGCAGAAAGCTTCGATTCGCCTGGTATTGTTCATTTCCCCACCCAGTACACCTATAGAGGCTGAGTTCGAATGCAGGGTATGTGTGTGTGTGTGTGTGTGTGTGGTGCCTGCCGTTCGTCTCTGGTCAGGGATTATGTATCACGAGTGTACAGTGTTGGTAAATCTATCTGGAGCAACTGATTCTTTCCTCCAAGCTATTCCAAGCAACAGAACAACACCATTATTTTTGTTCATCTGGTCCTGTTTCCTGGCATACTCTGGAGGAATCAAGGCACTCCAATGTAACAAAAGTGAATCACCCCCATAAGGTGGTAATTCTTTTTTGGTACATTGGAGTGCCTTGATTTATCCAAAGTATGCCAGGAAACAAGACCAGATGGGCAAAAATAATGGTGTTGTTCTGTTGTTTGGAATAGTTTGGAGGATTCAGTTGCTCCAGATTTACCAACACAAAACTTCCTCCTTAATTAAGGGGGTGCGGGAATAGGGGGACAGGCTTGGGGGGGGGAGGGGTTTAGGGGGGTGTAGGAGTAGTGGGACAGGCTTGGGGGGGGGGGGTTAGTGGGGTGCGGGAATAGGGGACAGGCTTTCTACCCACCCCAAGCCTGTCCCCCTATTCCCGCACCCCCAAATCACCCCCCTCAAGTCTGTTCCCTACTCCCGCACCCCCCAACTCCCCCCCTCAAGTCTGTCCCCTACTCCAGCACCCCGCAAACCCCCCCCTCAAGCATGTCTCCTATTCCCACACACCCCTAAACCACCCCTCAAGCCTGTTCCCTACTCCCGCACCCCCTAAGCCCCCCCCCTCAAGCCTGTCCCCTACTCCCGCACCCCCCCCTACTCCCGCACCCCCCACCAACCCCCCCCCCACTCAAGCATGTCCCCTACTCCCGCACACACACCCCTAAACCTCCACCTCTTCAAGCCCTACTTCCGCACCCCCCTAATTAAGCTACTCCCACACTCACCCCTACAGCACAAGAGTCTGGTGGCGGCTGGCTGGAGTGATGGTACTGTAGTGATGTATGATGTGAAGACTCCGGCAACACCTCCACTTACTATTCTCTCAACTACACTCACTGGGAAACACCTTCTTGGAGTGGCTCAGGTAAGTAAGTCAGTTTTTTTTTTTTTTTTTTTTTTTTTTTTTTTTTAGTTAGTTAGTAGTTAGTTAGTTAGTTAGTTAGTTAGTTAGTTAGTTAGTTAGTAAGTGGTTAGTTAGTTAGTTAGTTAGTTAGTTAGTTAGTTAGTTAGTAGTTAGTTAGTTAGTTAGTTAGTTAGTTAGTTAGTTGGTTTGTAGTTAGTTAGTTGGTTAGTTAGTTAGTTAGTTAGTTTGTAGTCAGTTAGTTAGTTAGTTACTTAGTTAGAAAGTTAGCTGTAGTAGTTAGTTAGTTAGTAGTTAGTTAGTTAGTCAGTTAGTAGTAGTCAGTTAGTAGTAGTCAGTTAGTAGTAGTCAGTTAGTAGTAGTCAGTTAGTAGTAGTCAGTTAGTTCATGTTGACTTGGGTTATCACTGTATATTTGGATTTTACTCTTAAGGGGGTGCAGGAGTAGGGGATTGGCTTGAGGGGGGGGGGACTGGGGGGGTGCGGGAATAGGGGGACCGGCTTGGGGTTTGTTAGAAAGCCTGTCCCCTATTCCCACACCCCTCTAACCCCCCCTCCCCTCCAAGCCTGTTCCCCTACTCCCGCACCCCCCCCCCAAGACACCCCGAAACCCCCTGCACTCCCCTAAACCCCCCCTAGCCTGTCCTCCTATTCCCGCACCCCCTTAATGTACTGAAAATATGCCGCAATGTTTATTTTCCTAAAAAAATATTGTACAATATTGGACTGTACTGTACCATAAAGCCCATATACTGTAAATAGACCAATAGAATACAGAATATAAAAAGAATAAATGCCATCACAGATACAGTAAATATTGACCTTCTCTCTCTGATAAAATAAAATTAAATCGAGAGCTCTCAAACTTGCTTAATTACACAAGAGAGGTGACAACACTTCAACACGAGAGTTTTTACACTCATTGAAAGAGGTTCACTCGTGATACGTAATTTCTGACCAGAGGCGAACGGCACACACACACACACACACACACACACATACCCTGCATTCGAACTCAGCCTCTATAGGTGTACTGGGTGGGGAAATGAACAAATACCAGGCGATTCGCAGCTTTCTGCTCCTCACACTCTGGTTAGAAATTATGTATGACGAGTGTTCCTTTTTCTTTAGGTATATTGGCTTGACACAGGCAGCGGTGAGGACCTCTGTTTGTACTCTGTAGCCCTTGATGGACGTGTGACACAGTGGCTTCTACACACCACTAACCTACTTCACTCTGACCTTCTTACCTTCCCCTCCACCTCGCCCCCACCTTCTCTTCACCACCACCAGCATCACCACTTCACCAGGATACCACCACAGGAAAAGATTTCACTTGAAGGTATACATTGCATTACAACTTCGAGTCCCATGCAGCCTATACAGTAGTACAGTTGGACACATGAATGGGTGGTACAGCCCAGGTGAAAGATACTTGTCCCATTTCAGTAACCAGTGTCTATTATCAGGTACTTGCTTTTTATTACCATCCTCAATACTGACTTCTGCCCCTCCTAATTACCAACCTAACCTAACCAGTGTCTATTATCAGATACTTGCTTTTTATTACCATCCTCAATACTGACTTCTGCCCCTCCTAATTACCAACCTAACCTAACCAGTGTCTATTATCAGGTACTTGCTTTTTATTACCATCCTCAATACTGACTTCTGCCCCTGATGTCTCCTATTTGGCACTAAGGAACTTGATATTGGGAGAAATTGACCATCTTTCACTTGGGCTGTACCACCCATTCATGTGTCCAACTGTACGTATACATATAAACTTTTTCCTACATGGCAAAAATGCGCCGATTCCCTACTACTAGTCGGATTCAAATATGAAGCTAGTTTAGGCGATAACCTTCCTACTCTACAGTGTTGCCTTGTCTCTACTATGCTCGGGTCAGGGTGTGAGAGTTACTGTACCCCTGGGATTTAACGTCAAACACATGTAGGCTGATTTACAGTTCATCTCGGAAGTGTTGTCAGTGTTGGAAATTATTTTTGATATTTCTTTGTTACTGTAATATGAAAAAAACGAACACACATAACGATATATAATTAATTATATACAAATACTTATAAAACAATGTTCAATAGTACATATCTGACATATAAAGTATATAATACATAAAGTATTTATGAGTATGGAATCATGAATGAACGTCTCAGGTGTTGAACTGCACCTATAGACATCCTCCCTCCCCCCCCCCCTCTGTCACCCTCTTCCTCCCTACCATGGGGTAGTGACCTGAGACCCTGGAGGGGTGACCTGGCCACCTTCACCACAGATATGACAACAACACAGAGTAATACACTGTTGTCATGTGTACTGGATTCACTTCCATACATAAAGGATTGTTATTATCCTAAATATCAACACATTTACAACATCATATAATCAAGGTTTATTATATATAATAATTTTTTGAAGATTTGAAGACTATTTCATATACTAAATAACGAAGGTATGAAATATTGTATGCCTTGTTTGGGTTAAATGACAACACTGTTGGGTGAGGAAGTCCCTTAGCTCCCCCGCCCAAACTAGCTTCATATTTGAATCCGACTATAAGTCATGTTGGTCTTAGATGCACGTTTTAGTACATTTCAGTGTTGGTTTGTTTATTAGTTGCAGATAAATTACCTATTTACTTAAACTCTCTGCCTAATTTGTCTGGATTGTATTACATTTACCGAAAAAAGCCAAGACATTCAAATGAGGACGCCGGTATACATTTTCGTAACATTAATAACAATGGAGTAAAGGAGAATAGTAAAGGAGAATAGGTATTATCAGTCAGGTCAAGGACTATCTGCCATGACTGTACAATTCAGCTCGGGGTGTGATTCCTTTCCTTCTTGTAATTAACTCAGCCACTTTCTGTCTCATCAATGAATAATAAGGTATCGGAACCTGCCTTGCATTCCGTCCTGGCGACAACGAGACTCTACTAGTTGGTGTGGACACGGGAGCAGTGTTTCAAGTGTCTACCCACGCCACCACACACGCCCTCACCCGTTACTCCGCCCATACCGCCTGTGTCCGTGCAGTGGCTTGGAATACACACCACACACTCACATTCCTCTCTTGTTCACTAGACTGGACCATCAAAGTCTGGTTTCAAGGGCAATTGTAAGTAGCTTTTGGCAGTTACAAGTATTTTTTTTTTTATTTTTTTTTTATTTTTTTTTTATACATCAACCTCGGGACTGTCGGGTGTCAGTAGCCCGTGACTCTTGAAAGGCCCCGAGATTATTGGGTGTCGCACTAGATGAGACAGTGGAGCTTCTTGATGATGTTGCCGCAGCTTCTCTTCTGCCCCACTAGATGACCACACCTTATTTATACACATCACTATCTCTTTACTTTGGTATAGGCAGGAATTTTTTTACAGTCGCACACCACAATCCCTAGCCCAATGTCACTTATAAAGATATAAGTGACATTGCCCTAGCCCACCTGATTCGAAGCCCAAGCACTGGAGCAGGCGGTTTCTAGACGGCAGCCTTCATTGGTTCGAAATGTGTGTGGCCTCATGATGGTTTGGGTGGGCTGTCGTCCAGAAACCGTCTGCTTCAGATCTCGGGCTTCGACTCAAGTGGGCTAGGGATGGTGGTGCCCGACTGTACAGCCACAATCAAATATCCACCGACACTTTCCTTCCATCATGCAAATAAATCAGTATAATTTCAAAATATAACCATACAACACCTTTTGTCAACTCAACCCCCTCAATTATTATTATGAGGTGCTGCAAAATCATACACGTGTTGATCTTTAATACCAAGATATTTACTACGATGGAAGGAAAGTGTTGGTGGATATTTGATTGTGGCTGTACCTTTATTTTACTTTCAGTATATATTTTTTTACCCGGTGGTTACAAGGTTTTGGGGAGAAGTCAGCAAAATTTGGTTGTGTGAATGACGGCTTTGCATAATTATACTCCGTGGCATTTGTCAATATAGTAAAATGTAATGTATAATGTTAGTTCCCTCAACCAAATCCCACCACCCACACACCCACCCATGCCGTCACCCTGAAACACAGTCCAGTTAATATAGGTCAGCCAGAACGCAGGTGGGAGCAAGGCCAAGAGAGGTATGTACACTCGCGGTCAGAAGTTGTGTCCCGATCCCCTGGTAAGATGAATCGCAAGCAGCCTAGCTTTGGAGGTTCGAACAACGGTGCGCCTCTCTACAACACACAGTTGTTCGAATCATCAGAGTTCGGCTAGTTACGATTCATCGTGCCAAGGTATCAGGACACAACTTCTGACCGCGAGTTAAATCTGGAGCAACTGATTCCTCCAAACTATTCCAAGCAACAGGTCACCATTATTTTTGCTAATCTGATCCTGTTTCCTGACATGCTTTGGAGGAATCAAGGTGCTCAAATGTACCAAATATGTACTACTATCCCCTTAACCAGTCTGTCTACGTCATAGTGGGTCCAGCGCCAAGTGTGTTCAGGTCTCTGGCCAACATAATTATAGGCTATAATCTAGAGTCTACACCGTGCCTTGAATCATACCACTCTATGCATACAGAATAGCGTGGAATCCATACCCTCGATCCCCTGTCTACTTATCTTTTTCCTTCCTTCATAGTCTGGTATAGGAAGAGTAACAGTAATTTATTTTCTAATCTGTTAAGTGATTATGTTTATACTCATACACTTTAGAGAAGTTTATGTTCCTTAAAGGGGGTGCGGGAATAGGGGGAGAGGCTTGGGGCTTTAGGGGGGTGCGGGAGTAGGGGGACAGGCTTGGGGAAGTGCGGGGGGTGCGGGAGTAGGGGAACAGGCTTGGGGGGGTTTAGGGGGGTGCGGGAGTAGGAGGACAGGCTTGGGGGGGGGTTAGGGGGGTGCGGGAGTAGGAGGACAGGCTTGGGGGGGGTTAGGGGGGGTGCGGGAATAGGGGATAGGCTTTCTACCCACCCCAAGCCTATCCCCTTATTTCCGCACCCCCCAATCCCCCCCCCCAAGCCTGTCCCCTACTCCCGCACCCCCTTAATTAATACTTTAAAAACCATATTTGTTTTAAAGTTCCCGAGTTATTCCCTTGATATTCTTCAGCTGTCCTGCCCGCCTGACTTTCCTTCTATTTCCTTCGTGCTTGCAATCCTTCCTCTGTCTCCTTCTCTTCTCTCAGGCTCTTCCACTTTTAGCGTGACGATCTTCTATCTTCTCAATTCCTTCACATTGGTTTCACATTACAGTCTTCAACATAATCTGAATCTACTTAAAAGAATCATGTGTACTTAATAGACTTTGCGATTACACAGATCACCTTACATGAGATATTATTTCTCATTTCCATGCAATGTTTTATCTCAAATAAGTAGAGAGACCCAACTTTGAATTTCCTTCTACTAAAAGTGAAATAAAATATTTTTCCTCTCATTGACATTTTTGATGTTGACTGCACTGTTTCATACCTAATTAATGTTGGACTAACACCTCATATTACAAGGTCCCCGTTAATTGTACTTGATGTGGGCGGTGCTGTGGCTGCAGCGAGTTGGTCACCATATAACAGCAGTGTATTGGTGGCTGTTACAGAGGAGGGACGTGTAGCTGTCTATGATCTTAGTGTTAGGAGGTAAGTTAACATACGGTACTTTTAGTTTATTATATAATCATCTACTAATGATACCCATCTCACATAAGGTGATCACACAGCCCTGAGGGGATTTCTCTACTTGTCTTAAAAGAACTGTACAGTATTTCCGTGCTGACTCCCTGTCTTGGCAAACGTTTTCGTAATTTTGCCTCTTATCAAATATTTTTTCTTTCTATTGGAGAACTGGACTAATACAGCCTGTTTCGAAGAAAGATGGACTCTCAAACCCCTTTTGCTTTGATCTCTTGCCTATCAAAAATTGTACGATTTATTTTTTTAATGTTCCGACACTGGACATAGGCTTCATCAAGCCCAGGTCAACTGCTACACACACACACCAGTCACGACCTCCGAACTGGTACCCAGTCACAGAAGGAGGGAAGTGAGGGTCATTCCCAAATACTGCAGCTGTTATGGTACCAGTGAGGGTGTTTTATGACGTTCTGTGGCCTTATAGTTAGTGCCTGAAACTCAGTTTGGAAGAGTAAATATTCTCAGCCCCTCCCTCACCTGAGAAAATTCGATCTCCCGATCGATAGATTACGAATCCAGTACACTAACCACTCGGCCACTTCCTTATCTACAATTTTCAGAAACAACTTAATTTTCACAACCTTCCTTCCAATCGTCTGTAAGGCTTCCGTCAGAGTCACTCTACTGGTACCAGTGTTACCAGATCAAACAGTCCCCGGCAACCATTAGCCACTTGTGCCCACCTCCCACCCACAAAATTTGTACCAGCTAGTGTCTGCCCGTCGTCTTTTGCCTCTCGTGTGGAAGGGAATTTAGCAGAGGAGGTGGCTGGCCACGATACAGACCTATAAACATGTTTGTAATGAGAGTGATATTATTCTTACAGGTGTCGGCCTCTGTGTGTACAAAGTTTGGTACAGAGACGACGTGTGGCAGCCTCCTGTGTCGCCTTCTGTCCCTTTCACCCAATAATACTGGTTGGTGGCGAGAAGTGAGTGTCTACTGGTTCTATTCCATTCGTCCAACATTCACCCTTCCAAGTCTTCTCACCTTCTATGCTTTCCTTTTTGCATTGCTTCCTTCCATTGTCTCTCTCTCTCTCTCTCTCTCTCCTTCCTTTCAGCCTGCCCCCCCCCCTCTCTCTCTCTCTCTCTCTCTCTCCTTCCTTTCAGCCTGCCCCCCCCCCTCTCTCTCTCTCTCTCCTCCTATCTGTCTCCTTTCTTTCAGCCTGTCTCTCTCTCTCTCTCTCTCTCTCTCTCTCTCCTTTCTTTCAGCCTGTCTCTCTCTCGCTCTCTCTCTCTCTCTACATCTTTCCCTCCTCCTCTCTCTCTCCTTCCATTCAGCCTGTCCCTCTCTCTCCTTCTATCCTTCCAGACTTAAAGTAGGTGATAGTATTATACAAACCATTATCAAGCTAAGCTGAGTTTTAGTCTTTTCCGATAATAATGATGGATATAATATTCACCATCAGCACCATCACATGTTCTTTGATTCAGTATTATTAAGGGGGAAGTTTTGTGTTGGTAATTCTGGAGCAACTGAATCCTCTAAACTATTCCAAGCAACAGAGCACCATTATTTTTGCTCTTCTGGTCCTGTTTCCTAGCATACTTTGGAGGAATCAAGGCACTCCAATGAACCAAAAGGATACTACCCCCTTAAGGAACCTCCTTTGGTATGCCTTAAATCCTGAACATACTCTTTAAATCTTTATAAACACAAAGTCAACGTACAGTTTCCTATTAAAGATAAAAACATTCTCACTTAAATAAAATTTTTGCGCCAGTGGCCATTAATTTCATCTCATTTTCATTATCCATATTTCGACTTCACTTGAAAATCATTACCATTTATCCAGTACATATCTAGTTTGTTTCTCTGCTCACTAATCAAACTATAGTGTTTTGTTTTTTATTTCAGCTTACTTCCAGGGTTCTTGTATCTCTAACTGGAGAAGGGTATTGTAACTTAGTCACACACTCAATAGGAATAACATAATGGGCTGAGATTACAGACTACTCATACCAGACGAATATTTTAATAATGAGTTAAGTCAAGGTCACCAGCCGACTGTCACTCAGTTGTCTCACAGGTTGAGATGTAATGCAGTTGGGTACAATTTTAGTTCACCTATTAATAATGACTTACGTCAGGTAATGTGTTTGTAAGATATTATTTAATGTCAAGGAAAATATAAGACCCAAGTTAGAGACCACATTATCTGGAAAATATGTACGAGAAGCTTTTACAGATTAAACTCTTTACCAATTGTACATAATAATAAATATGAAAGAACTAACCTCAAATCCATTTCCAGGGGCAACCTGCTCTCACTCAAATTGTCACCCAACCTAAGACGTGTACATAAAGACGCCAAGGGAGCAGACGAGAAGACACTGAGAGAGATGGAATGGTGTAAGATGGAGAGACTCGTTGCCACCAACAGGGGATGAGAAGAGTCTTGGCTCTTCCACTAAGAAGGCTACTAGTGAGCAAGTATAGAGAAGGAATGATATAGTGTAAATGTACGGGCTGGTATGAATGTTGGACAATTTTCCCATCCCCCTAGCAGTAAGTAGGTACCCGGCTGTAAGAGCGAGGATGGCAACCTTGTAGGCTGGGGGAACATGTGTTGATGTAACAAGACGGACTGCCTTAATGACCAACATCATGAGTTGATAGGCATAAAGCCCAAAATCTTCTTTTCAAACCAGACACGCTCTCACTCGCGCTACTCACCTGTATTCTATGAATCCTGCTGTACACTATACATCCCTTTACACTACGTTACCACACAACATGGTCAGGCTCGCTACGTCTTCAGGTACACACACACACACACACTCACACCTTCCTTTACCTCTCCTTTCTCCCTGTCGGAACTACCACATCACACCTCGCTTCCACATAATGTGCACATACTCAAGGACTGTTCGTGTATTAAGTATACCTGTGTAATAAACTATAATACTGAACCTGTGGTGTATAAATATCACACTCCCTAAACTCCTTTCCACAGCTGTACTAATTATAAATTCTGTGTGTTACAAAATTATGTCGCAAACCTGGGGATGTATATCTGAGGCATAATTTAATGTATAGTAATTGTTAAATAATCATATTACCAACTCTCAATAGTGTATTTATTACAGCACTTGAAGGGTCTGCTTGGAATATTTTGTACAGTTTTTTAGTTTGCTACCAAATACATTGCACTACATAATACACAGGAACTGACATTTAACGTCAGTGCTGGACGTCTGACAACTGTAGGCAGGTGGAAGTGCTGACTGTATAATACTGTAAATATCACCTTTTCTCTCTTAATTTCCTATTTATTTAGCGAAAATAATTATTTAAATATTTATTATTACCAAATTAAGACTTCTTGTTCCGTTATTAATACTCAAAGTTGTAATTCAAATAGATTAAATTCTGGTCCTTGGATTAATACCACCTCTGCAGCAGCAGGTGTAATTTTACGTTTTTATTTGCTCGTGTGACGTCAATGAGGTGCAAATTGCTTTTGTGAATACGGTTGTAAGTCGGATAGAAAACTGGAGTATCTGTGGTTTACACCGGTGTAAGCAAGGATGATAGACTATAATCCTTGGCTGTAAGTGTTTGGTGGTTCCCGGCCACATTACAGTATTATGAACTGTATTACTGGGCCTTGTGTGGTAATAGGGTATGGTGCTGTAATAATAATACATCCCGGCCACATTACAGTATTATGAACTGTAGGCTATGTCTGGGCCTTGTGTGGTAATAGTGTATGGTGCTGTAATAATAATACATTACGGCCACATTACAGTATTATGAACTGTATAGCTGGGCCTTGTGTGGTAATAGTGTATTATGGTGCTGTAATAATAATACATCCCGGCCACATTACAGTATTATGAACTGTATTGCTGGGCCTTGTGGTGTAATAGTGTATTATGGTGCTGTAATAATAATACATCCCAGCCACATTACAGTATTATGGTGCTGTAATAATAGAAAAATCTGTATATGAGTTCCACGCGGCAAATATTTACAATTTATGTATATTTAAGTAGGGGACAATGTAGTGTACTCGTGTGTAATGAATGTAATAGGCGATTGCACTTACTTTCGGCAGAATAGGCTTTCGAAAAATCGCGTCCGCTTTTGAGATAAGTCCAGCGTAGCGCTTCAGAGACAAAGTACAGCGTATGAGTAAAGCGGCTATCACACGGGCACTTTTTCCGACGACATCGTGTCGTACGACACGATTTTCGACGACATGTCGTGGGAAACGGGAGATTTCGGACGACGAGGTGTTGACGGAAACTATCGAAAACTGTCGGGGATTTCCTGCGACAGGGAGAAAGTCGTTGAAAGTCTATAGTGAAGAATATTGTATGGAATATATTATTATGGCATATTATGATTTAAGTAGTGTTAGGTATCATTATTTGAATATAGAAATTGTATTCCTAGATCTTATATATTATATACACCGAATTTAACTGTTAAATATAAGCATGGAATATTGATTTGATTTCGGGGTTTGTTTAAGGCCGTATCACACGGTCGCTCATTTCCTGCAACATCGTGTCGTACGACATCATTTTCGACGACATGTCGCGGGAAACAATAGCACACGGCAAATTCTCATTCAGACAACAACGACGACCGACGACACCACGCGGGCGGCGGGACAACCAAAACACTCTGTTACAAAAGCCACATCACCAAGGATGGACGCCATTAACCGAACCGAACCTAACCTAACCTAACCATTTTAGCTGTTGGAGCATGTGCAATTGCTTTGGAAGAAGAAGAAAGAGGTTTGGACCAGGCGGCAGGCGAAAGCAGAAATGTAAACAAACCCCGAAATCAAATCAATATTCCATGCTTAATATTTAACAGTTAAATTCGGTGTATATAATATATAAGATCTAGGAATACAATTTCTATATTCAAATAATGATACCTAAAGCCGGTATCACACGGTCGCTCTTTTCCTGCGACATCGTGTCGTACGACACCATTTTCGACGACATGTCGCATGAAACAATAGCACACGGCAAATTCTCATTCAGACAACAACGACGACCGACGACACCACGGGGGCGGCGGGACAACCCAAACACTCTGTTACAAAAGCCACATCACCAAGGATGGACGCCATTAACCGAACCGAACCTAACCTAACCTAACCATTTTAGCTGTTGGTGCATGTGCAATTGCTTTGGAAGAAGAAGAAAGAGGTTTGGACCAGGCGGCAGGCGAAAGCAGAAATGTAAACAAACCCCGAAATCAAATCAATATTCCATGCTTATATTTAACAGTTAAATTCGGTGTATATAATATATAAGATCTAGGAATACAATTTCTATATTCAAATAATGATACATAACACTACTTAAATCATAATATGCCATAATAATATATTCCATACAATATTATTCACTATAGACTTTCAACGACTTTCTCCCTGTCGCAGGAAATCGCCGACAGTTTTCGATAGTTTCCGTCAACACCTCGTCGTCCGAAATCTCCCATTTCCCACGACATGTCGTCGAAAATCGTGTCGTACGACACGATGTCGTCGGAAAAAGTGCCCGTGTGATAGCCGCTTAAGTCTACGGTGTATATACCCTAAGTTCAGACTCCAGCGTTCACGGTGTCTTTCTCTCCCAGGTCCTTTAAAATAATAAAGGTGGCGGCACACTGGGCAATTCTGGCTAGCATGCTACTTGCTTTTGCTACCGGCTTTGTGTTTTGCTAGCCAAAACGAGTAGCAAGCGGCCGAATCTTGCTGCTAGGGAAAAGAGTGCTCAAATGAGTAATCATCCGTGTTGTTTATATACCAAGGAAAAAAATATTGAGCATACAAATCATTGTTTGTACATTAAAATAGTTACTTCCTGTAGTTAATTGACTGTAAATCTATTAAAGAATTATATGAACAAACACGAATTAGGTATTCAGTTTTTCTATTGACCATCGCAGTAGTAGACTGGCGCCTGTTTTGTAAACATAAACAAACACCCGACTGCCCCGATAAAGTATTCCAGAATGTCTTCATGTGCCTCTGAATAAAAAAAAAGGTTAAATGGAAATCAGAGCATGTGTATATGTTATTAGAAATATGCAGAGAATTTCCAATATTGTGGGATCCTGGACATGACCAGGACTGTACAGCTGGACATTACACATCTAGCAACAATCAACTTAACTGCAGGTATTTATCTTGAGTTTTTTTATTTTCCCGTTTTAACTTAGATCGGAGGTCCCCAAACAATATCATACAAAAGATTCTCAAACACGATGAGCCTCAGCTTATTAATCCCATGCTGATCCCAGTTGGGGAAATTCTGACGGTAATTATTGAATGAATTACCGTTATTGCGTACGGTTTTTCTACCTTCATTACCCACTATTTTAGACCATTCTAAGACTATTTTCTTCTATGGCATTTTCTCCGCAAATGCCCCATTTCCAAGATAGGGCATATTCAAATGGGGCATTTTGAAATTAGCCTGACCTTACCTGACCTGACCTAACCTAACCTAGACCGCATCAGACTACCGGGACCTAACCTGGGCAAACTACCGGAACCTAACCTGGGCAAACTACCGGGAAATAATCGTGATAAAATACAATAAATGACTGGGGCAAAATACTGGGACCCAGCCGGATCTGGCAACACTGCTGCAAAATGGTAATTCTTTCAATAAATACCATTCTGACTAAACCTTTTCTGAAAACTGTAAAAAGTAGTGCACATCATGATGGGATGCTCATGTGCTACTTCAAGTTGCCATCTCGTAAATCATGTATTTTTTAATTAAATGACGCCTTCAATATTCGGTATTTATTGAAAGAATTACCGTTTTGCAGCAGTGTTGCCAGATCCGGCTGAGTCCCAGTATTTTGCCCAAGTAATTTATTGTACTTTATCACGATTATTTCCGGGTAGTTTGCCCAGGTTAGGTTCCGGTAGTCTGCCCAGGTTAGGTCCCGGTAGTCTGATGCGGTCTAGGTTAGGTTAGGTCAGGTCAGGTAAGGTCAGGCTAATTTCAAAGTGCCCCATCTTGGAAATGGGGCATTTGCAGAGGAAATGCCATAGAAGAAAATAGTCTTAGAATGGTCTAAATTAGTGGGTAATGAAGGTAGAAAAACCTTACGCAATAACGGTAATTCATTCAATATTTACCCAATATTCTTTTAATTCCATCACCATTTATATATAGATAATTTCATTATTTACTCACTTAATTTCATAAATTATTTTCTCATCTCATATTATTATAATCATTATTATTAATGCAATCTATTAACCTTCTGTATTCATCCGCAATTTCCCATCATCTCATTTTCCCTGCTATGTGTCAGTAGTACGTGACAAGCTGACACTGACACTACCAACATGGCTTCCAGCGGGTATGGCTATTTTTTTCACGCATTTTACTAAGCCACAAGAACTTTTTAATTTATGTGTGGATCATAGGCTAATTTTGAAACATAAAATAAGTGAGCAGTGTGGACAGGAGGCTACTATGGATTATAATAACAAATTATGGCGATGTAACAAATATGTAAGCCGGAATACAAAATCACGGCCCAGGTTTCTTCGAAAATTTAATCATCTCCACAATTTTCCTGCAAGTCTGGTAAGAGTTAAAACCTTTTTGTAATATATTCTAATAACAAATAGCAATAATAATTATGTATAACAATTATAATGGCCAGTCCGGTAGTCTGCTAAGGATAATAAAGGGGGGCAGTTAGGTCACGTGAGGTTAGGTCCCGGTAGTCTGCCCCAGTCCAGATTAGGTTAGGTCAGGTCAGGTCAGGCTCGGATTTCCAAAATCTTGACATTTATCCCTCATGAAAATTGCAAAACCCGAGCCAACTTTTGCCGAAACTTGGCTCGGATGTTCAATTTTTCAACATTTATGCAGGTAAAAAAACCAGTATCAAGGCAAAATAAGCTCATTTACGTGTTTTCCCCCACCCAAAACCCCCGATTCCCAGTGCTCTCCCCCAAGATTGAAGGGGTTAGGGAATATGTAAAAACCAAGTGGTTTCCGATCAATATTATGGTCACTAATGAATAGAACAAGTAAAAATAAGCAGGAAAAACAAAAAAAAAACACGTGGAACGCTTATGCTGAATTACCTTATATAAAGATTTTTCAAAAGTAAACGGCGAAATTTCTACCAGACGAAATACCAAATGGACCGTCAATGTTCAAGAGTAAACAGGGAATTATTGAAGTAAAAATGGAAATTCTAAAGTTAAAGTTAGGGAAATTTGGTCAAGACAATGAGAGCTGGCAACACTGTGACCTGGCAACACTGTCATTATGATGACTGAGGTGTATACTGTTGTTGTCATCCAAGGTTACCTCCTGTGGTCCTGTCATTATTAATTAGTTATCAAGGTCAGTCTATTATCACTAATTAGGTTAAAGGGAATATAATTAATGTGAAATAATAAGACTTGATGGTTTATTTACACTTTATGGAGGATAATTATGTACACTTTATGGAGGATAATTATTTACACTGGATGATAATTATTTACGGTATTAGTCAAGCATTTGTCCATAATCACTCCCGTTAATTTTGGTAAATATTGAAAGAATTACCGTTATTGCGTACAGTTTTTCTACCTTCATTACCCACTTATTTAGACCATTCTAAGACTATTTTCTTCTATGGCATTTCCTCCACAAATGCCCCATTTCCTCTATTCAAATGGGGCATTTTGAAATTAGCCTGACCTTACCTGACCTAACCTAACCTAGACCGCATCAGACTACAGGGACCTAACCTGGGTAAACTACTGGGACCTAACCTGGGCAAACTACCGGGAAATAACCATGGTAAAGTACAGGAAATGACCGTGGCAAAATACTAGGACCTAGCAGGATCTGGAAACACTGATACAAAATGGTAATTCTTTCAATAAATACCCTATTTTCTACCTTCATTACCCACTTATTTAGACCATTCTAAGACTTTTCTACCTTCATTACCCACTTAATTAGACCATTCTAAGACTATTTTCTACCTTCATTACCCACTTATTTAGACCATTCCAAGACTATTTTCTACCTTCATTACCCACTTATTTAGACCATTCTAAGACTATTTTCTACCTTCATTACCCACTTATTTAGACCATTCTAAGACTATTTTCTACCTTCATTACCCACTTAATTAGACCATTCTAAGACTATTTTCTACCTTCATTACCCACTTATTTAGACCATTCTAAGACAATTTTCTACCTTCATTACCCACTTATTTAGACCATTCTAAGACTATTTTCTACCTTCATTACCCACTTAATTAGACCATTCTAAGACTATTTTCTACATTCATTACCCACTTAATTAGACCATTCTAAGACAATTTTCTACCTTCATTACCCACTTATTTAGACCATTCTAAGACTATTTTCTACCTTCATTACCCACTTAATTAGACCATTCTAAGACTATTTTCTACCTTCATTACCCACTTAATTAGACCATTCTAAGACTATTTTCTACCTTCATTACCCACTTATTTAGACCATTCTAAGACTATTTTCTTCTATGGTATTTCCTCCGTAAATGCCCCATTTCCAAGATAGGGCATATTCAAATGAGGCATTTTGAAATTAGCCTGACCTAACCTAACCTAACCTAGACCACAGCAGACTACCGGGACCTAACCTGGGCAGACTACCGGGACCTAACCTGGGCAAACTACCGGGAAATAACCGTGGTAAAGTACAGGAAATGACCGCGCCAAAATACTGGGACCTAGCAACACTGCTACAAAACGGTAATTCTTTCAATAAATACCATACTTATTTACACTTTACGGATGATAATTATTAACTTGTTCGGAAATATATTTATTTAATGCAAAGTTGTTTTAGAATTTTTTTCCTGTACTCGTTGTTGGGTGATAATTTATTCGGTAATTAGCTGTTCTATTGCTGTTTTCTATTACGATGATTTTACCTTCTTTACCCACTAATTTATATCTTTCTATGACATTTTTCTTCTATGGCATTTTCTTCGGAAATGCCCCATTCCCATTTTGAAATTAGCCTGCCCTTACCTAATCTAACCTAGACCACAGCAGACTACCGGGAAATAACTGAAAAGTATCAGAATCTGACCGGGGCAAAATACTGGGACATAGCCAGATCTGGCAACACTGCTACAAAATGGCAATAGTCTAGATAAAACCTAACCGGGACAAACCACCGGGGACCTAGCCGGATGTGGCAACACTGCTACAAAATGGCAATATACTAGATAAATATCAAATACAGTAGTCCCTCCAATTTTGTGACAATTATGGGGACACTTGGGGTCGCAAAATTGGAACAATTAACCTTATGGCGAAAATTGAAGGTAAATATTGAATGAATTACCGTTATTGCGTACGGTTTTTCTACCTTCATTACCCACTTATATAGACCATTCTAAGACTATTTTCTTCTATGGCATTTTCTCCGCAAATGCCCCATTTCCAAGATAGGGCATATTCAAATGGGGCATTTTGAAATTAGCCTGACCTTACCTGACCTGACCTAACCTAACCTAACCTAGACCGCATCAGACTACCGGGACCTAACCTGGGCAAACTACCGGAACCTAACCTGGGCAAACTACCGGGAAATAATCGTGATAAAGTACAATAAATGACAGGGGCAAAATACTGGGACCCAACTGGATCTGGCAACACTGCTGCAAAACGGTAATTCTTTCAATGAATACCAAATTGAATATGATGGACATCTCATCGCCGATTGCTGATTTTTCTTGATTTTAGTCATTTTTTGCCATAATTACAGTGCTCCCCCAAGTATGTATGAAGCAGGCACGATTGTAGTGAGTGAGGAGTGAGCGTAATTGTTGACAAGTTCAGTTATCACCAATAATCCAGGAGTTTCTATTCATACAAACACATTTCCTTAGTTCATATTCATTAATCTTTGTCACTTTCTCTTACAATCACTTGCATTTTTCACCATATCAAATGTCTGTACTGGGATATGTGCAAAAAGTATGAAAAATGCCTGTTTTGAGAAGTGATTTTATTCACAATACAAGGGTTAGTTAGGCTTATCACGAGTGTAACAAGGGAGTGAGAGGGTGAAATGTTGTTTACTATAAAGGGGTTAGGCTTATCACGAGTGTAACAAGGGAGTGAGAGGGTGATATGTAGTGGGATGGTTAGTTCAGTTATCACCAAAACTCATTGAAGGCCACCGTACAGCCTGACGTCACCACCCTACCACGGTACCACCCCTCCCCCCCTAAAACTGGTGTGGAAACCTCCACTTTCTTGCGGCTCGACCCGCAAAACTCAAACTATTTCGCAAAATTAGGTTATCATATTTTCCGCAGTATTTAGGGTCTCGGTCGCAAAATTGGAGGGACTACTGTAGCTGGTATCATCCTTTTCTTGTACAATAATTGTTTGTTGAATGAGACTTTACCTGTGTTTCAATTAGTCCATAGATTACTGATAGCATTATGGGTAAATTTTCTGAGTTACACATGTACGAGATTTTCAGACGACACAAAGTTTTTCCTGCAGTTTTTCATGTGATACGTTGTATTTTAACATCATGTATTGTGCAAATATTCTGTTTTGATCATACATACATACTCCATCACCCAGCTTTTCGTAAAAGTTGGCTCGGGTTTTCAAGTTTTTGGTGAGCACAAATAGTATTAGTTTGTTTTAGAATTAGGCAGACCAGATCTGACCTGACCTGACCTAACCTGGACCATGGCAGACTACCTAAGGACCTAACCTTAGCAGACTACTCGGACCTAACCTTAGTAGACTACCAGGACCTAACCTTAGTAAGCAGACTCCTGGGACCTAACCTTAGTTAGCAGATTACTGGGACCTAACCTTAACAGACTAGTGGGACCTAACCTCGGCAGACTACTGGGAGTTGAGCAAGGTAAGATCTACCGTATATTAAACTTACGGAAATTTGTCCATAAGAACGTTTATCACAGTGAAAACTAGATATCTCACACATGTGTAATTCAGAAATAATTCCGCAGTATGGATAAGTTTGCTCTCTTCCACCAAAATATCCCTCTTTTCTTTCTATTTCCTTCCTGCTTGCTGTCTCACCTCTCGGTCACTTTTTTCTGGCACTATATGACCTCACCTTTGCAGTGCCTAATATCAATCAATCCATCAATCTCTTCCACCACATCCACATACTACCCACTACCCCACCATGAGTCACTGTATAGTACTCCACTTTACCTCCATCTACCCTGGCCTGTTACTCCACCAGTGTCCTTGTCACCCGTCACTATGTCGAATTAATTCTTGATGTCATGAACCTAAGAAAAGCTGCTTCTTTTCACAAGACACAATAATTGTTGACAAAAAAGTTGGGGAACTATACCCAGGTCCCTAAACTTTTCTATATACAGTATTTTGGTTGTGTAACTGTGAGAAATGGAGAAGTTACTTTGGAGGAATCAAGGCACTCCAATGTAACAAAAGTGAATTACCTCCTTCTTTGGGATACATTGCAAAGTGTTAATGAGTGAAAATCAGCCTATAAAGACTATATCTGGTTACTTGTTCTGGGTTATAACTGAACAGTCTACGGTTACAACGACTTCATTTTTACACGGTCCCCGCTCTGAGCCGCTCTTATCTGGACCTGCGAATGCCTCCTCCTCACCTCCCACCTACCGCATCGCATGCATAGCAATCCAGCTGTGCTGGTTCCACTATACCAATAATAGTGCATTTGTCGCGGCTTTCAGCCGCTTAAATTGTATTTATTGGTTGTGGAACCAGCACAGCTTTAACTGTCCCACCCTCCTCCCGATGCGGCAGCCATTCTCTCTTTTTCTCATTGGAGTGGCAGAGCGGCTGCTCTCCTAGAGCGGCTGCTCTCCTAGAGCGGGGTCAGTACCTCCACAGGCCACCACCAGGTGGCTCCCATGTCTAGTACAGCGCCAGATTTAAATTCATTTTACTTCTGATGATCGTCACGGAATAGACCCTTCTAGCCCTGATTACGCCCTTTTGGGGGCTGGGCTGGAGAAGGGGTGTATTCTATAGCAATCCAGCTGTGCTGGTTCCACAACCAATAAATACAATTGCCGCGACAAATGCACTAATTTATCCTTCTTTCCATTTATTTTTTTTCCCTTTGTAGTTGGTTTTCTTCCCCTCTGTCTCCTTTCCCAAACACCTAATCTCCATGAACATCACTGCAATATGAGAGACTGTTCAACTGTTCTTTCTTTCCTTTATTTTGTTTTCCTTTATGGATGGTGGTGTGTTTCCTCTCTGTCAACTTTCCCAAACACCTAACCTCCATTACCATCACTTCAAAATGAGAGACTGTTCAACGGTTCTTTCTTTCCTTATTTATTTTGTTTTCCTTTATGGATGTTGGTGTGTTTGCTGTCATCCTGTTGTATTGTCAATATGATACCTCCACCCTCATAGTGTCCTGAGCACATAATTCCGTACTGTAGATGGACTTGTCTCAATACTGTATATGGACTCGTCTCAATACCACTGCCGGTCACACACTCAGGTCAGTTAATTAAGGGGGAAGTTCAGTGTTGGCAAATCTGGAGCAAATGATTCCTCCAAACTATTCCAAGCAACAGAACACCATTAATTTTGTTCATCTGGTCATGTTTCCTGGCATACTTTGGAGGAATCAAGGCACTCCAATGTAACAAAAGTGAATTACCCCCTTAAGTTAGGGTAGGGTTCCTTTAATTTGCTTTCTATGAGTACATGAGATACGTGACTCACAGTTGTTGTTGTTGTTGAAGTTCCTCAAGCTGTTTGGCCGAGCAGCCCCGAGCTCCTGAGGAAGGTCATGGCCTGAACCAGGCTTTCCCACAGTGCCCTCAGAGAGTGTACAATATGTTGTGTTGTTGGTGAGTGTGGTTGTGTACATTGCAGTCTTCCATAAGTGTTTAATAGAATGGGGTGCTGTGTTACATCCCGGACAGGCATCCACAATGGCTCCATCTGACTCACAGTATTATCAATCATTCTGTACACATGTTTTCATTTTGTCTTTTGTATAGAAGAAAATATAAAGTCAAAGTTTAGTCATTGATATAGTGTAGGGTGTTTGTTGGTGTTTATACAGGTCAGGTATTTAACCACAGCTACATAATTCAAGTTATGGGATATGATAGGGTTTTTTACTATGTTGAAAGTTATGTATAATTTTAGACAAAATTATTGTTATAATGTTGATTAGTAGATGACTTTGTTTTTCCAATGGTTGTGTTGCAGACTGATTCTTGTGTTTTGTGTGAAGTGAAGAGACTGGAACTTGTACTATTAATAATGAAGATAAAGTGACTACAACATACAACACATTGGACCTTCCTATTGTTGTTGTATAGCCACCAACTAAAGTATTGTTGTGTTGTCTCTTAAGTCTTAAACTACATTATGGTACAGTCTCCTCAACATATGTGTTGTCAATGTGTGTGTGTGTACCCTACAAATTTGGTAGTGGAAGTAACTACCTGTTTAATGGACTGGTAAGGTAGCCTATACTGAGACAATATATTGATTATTAGTATAACTTGAGAGTATAAAAGTCCTGATTTGTATGTTTATGTGGATAAAAGAATATTATATCTCTTAACATTCCAGTATGTACCAATACATAATTCTTTTTGTGTTCATTTATAAATATACAGTAAACCTTCACTAAGTCAGATATCAGTTATAAGTCAGATATCAGTTGACTTAGATGCTGTCAGTGTTTTGGACACTCTGTATAAGTCTGATGTATATCTGACTAATGTGGATATTTTCCGGATACATCGTCACACAGGACTACAGTCTGAGAAGTAACACAAGTTGATTTTGTACAAAACTCAAATTACCATCTCTATACCATACATATATACCCAATGTTGCCTGACCATATAATTATATAATTATGCTGTTACTGTAACAGGTATGTATAAGAAACTCAATGTTTTGAATTAATTAAGTTTTTATTGCCTGATATATTGTTATATATATAGTGATATATAATTGTGTGTGTCACTGCCAAGTGAACCAGGGAGCCACATATGTATCGGTCATGACAGTATTACCATGGTGACTCCACTTAGTGTTATGTATATAGTGATATATAATTGTGTGTGTCTCTGCAAAGTGAACCACAGAACCACATATGTATTGGTCATGACAGTATTACCATGGTGAATCCACTTAGTGTTATGTATATACTGATATATAATTGTGTGTGTCACTGCCAAGTGAACCACAGAACCACATATGTATCGGTCATGACAGTATTACCATGGTAACTCCACTTAGTGTTATGTATATACAGTCGACCCTCGAATGGGCGGACTAATTGGGGGGGACAGCTGTCCGTACATTGAAAAAGTCCGCACATTGAAAATGCGTAGATTTCGGTACCTTTTAACTATGACAGTTCATTACTGTAGTTATCCTTATAATACAAATAAATACAAAAGAAAATAATGTTCTTACCTTAATATCCAGCAGTTTTAAGCAAAGTATTTACACTATGTATAAGGGACTCAGAATCGAGGTATCAAACGAAAGCCAAGTGTATTACTGTACTTTAAGTCTTTATTAACAAAATGACAAACACAATTGCTTCAATTTTAATACAGTTTATTAACAGAATGACAAACACAATTGCTTCAATTTTAATACAGTTTGAGTACAGTTTATTCCGAGTCAGAGTCTGAGTCCATAGTTGTAGTTGTGGTGGCCTTGGTTCCGCTTGTACTGGGCTGTGGATCATCGGGGTTTAACTCGTCAGGTTGGGGACGTATAGCGGCGGCTCGTGGGGCGAAGAAAGAGTCCATCTTCGTCTGTGTTCCTCCCATGTGCTGTTCCCGAATCACAAGCTCACGTAGCATTCGTAGGTTATTATAGTAGGCCCCTGTTTCCTTGATCTTAGAGTAGGTTGTGTAATCTATTAACGCGTCCATGTAGTTGCGCAGGGTGGATAACTTTACCTTTTTACACTGAAATTCTTCATCATCATCATCACTACTCTCCTTGTCTCCTTCGGTGACTTCTGCTGCAATTTCGTCCATGGAAAGCAGCTGATACCCTGGGTCACTCTCATTCTCTTCGATCCAGTCACGGACATCATCCTCAGTGACATTCTTCTCCCCAGCCTTGTGTAGCAATTTCTTAAAGTCTGTAGCTTCAAACCCTTCAAACCCCTCGAAGCTGTCTTCTTCAACATCTATTAGCAATTTCTTCCAGCAATTTTCGAGGGTGGATGCCTTCATATCTTGCCAGGAATTGGCTAGATTGTACAGGGCAGATCGTATTGTGTAGTTTTTTATGTTATTTTTGGTCCTGGCCGCTCGTGTGTCCTCTTGAATATCCTCTTCAGTCTCAAGGACCACTAGCACTTCATCCAAGTAACGCCTGGTATATCGGCGCTTACAGGCAGAAATTACCCCCTGGTCCATGGGCTGAATAATTGAAGTCGTGTTTGGGGGCAGGTACATCACACGAATCTTCCCGTCAGCACTGATAAGGTGTTCGGCACTGGGATGGGCAGGTGCGTTGTCCAGAATCAGGATAGCTTTCACATCTTCAGGTTTTATTTTCAAGACCTCCTCCTGGTATTTTCTTACGGCTGTGATGAAATGGCTAAAGAACCAGTCAGTGAATATGGCGGCTGTGAACCATGCATTTATAGAGTTGTAATAAATAACTGGCAGATTATTCATGATATCTTTCTAGGCCCTTGGCTTCTTCGATTTCCCCACCACCACTAGTTTCAAGCGATGTGTGCCACTTGCATTAGCATAATGCAATGACGACAAGCGTTCTTTGCTCATCTTTTTCCCTGGCGTTTTCTCCTCACCCTTGCGCACTTGTGTGTTTTTCGGCATTGACTTCCAGTAAAATCCTGTTTCATCGGCATTGTAAATTTGCGACGATATCAGCCCCTCATCTTCTAGCACTTTATTGAGCTTTAGCCGAAAAGGCTCAATTGTTGAGGTGTCAGCACTTGCAGCCTCGCCATGGGCCACCACATTAAATAATCCGTGGCGATTACGGAACCGCCACAACCACCCATCACTACCCTTAAAGTTTGGGTCGCCCAAACTTTCAGCAAGCTTTTTGGCAGCGGCTAGGATCTCCACACCTCTAACTAAATGACCATTGGATTTCATCTGAACAAACCACTTCATCACTGCACTGTCTAGCTGACTATTACTGCCCGTTCTCATATATTTTCTAGGCTTCACCTTCCCGCTCTTACTCGATACGGCATCAACACAAAAGGAAGCAGAATAATGTTTAAGTTTATCTTTGGCCTTCTTTATGTCCGACACAGACTGTTTACTTATTCCATACTCCTCAGTTATCCTCGCCACAGATATTCCCTTTTCCAGTTTCCGTACCACTTCTAGCTTTTGCTTAACACAAAGAGTAACACGCTATTTCTTGGTAGTAATCTTAGGTTTGGGAGGCATATTGAAGGACGAAATTTTCACGTAAGCGATGCGAGCGGGGTGGAGACTGTAAACAAACTGAACGTTTTGGCGCGAATATTGTTTCCCGCGCCACTGCCTGACTCGCCACCTACCGGATAGCTTTAACATTAATATATTTTGCCCGCGCTATTCAAAGCTTTTCGGGATCGTATTTTTGTATTTCTGTGTCCGCCCAAACCGAAATCCGCACAAGTGGGGTCCGCTCATGCGAGGGTCGACTGTACTGATATATAATTGTGTGTGTCACTGCCAAGTGAACCAGGGAGCCACATATACATTGGTCATGACAGTATTACCATGGTGACTCCATTTAGTGTTCCATTTCCATTAACAAACTTGATTTTTGCTCCGTTATTATAGTTGACTGCATAGGAGATACTTCTTTAATGTGAGATAAGATATCTTTGTCTATAACTAAGCATGGCCAATTGTTGACGATATTAGTGCATTTGTCGCGGCTTTCAGCCGCTTAAATTGTATTTATTGGTTGTAGAACCAGCACAGCTGGATTGCTATAGAATACACCCCTTCTCAAGCCCAGGCCCCATAAAGGCATATTCTGGGCTAGAAGGGTCTATTTCGTGACGATCATCAGAAGTAAAATGAATTTAAATCTGGCGCTGTACTAGACATGGGAGCCACCTGGTGGTGGCCTGTGGAGATACTGACCCCGCTCTAGGAGAGCACACGCTCTGCCACTCCAATGAGAAAACAGTGAATGGCTGCCGCATCGGGAGGAGGGTGGGACAGTTAAAGCTGTGCTGGTTCCACAACCATTAAATACAATGCCGCGACAAATGCACTATTATTGGTATAGTGGAACCAGCACAGCTGGATTGCTATGCATGCGATGCGGTAGGTGGGAGGTGAGGAGGAGACATTCACGGGTCCAGATAAGAGCGGCTCAGAGCAGGGACCGTGTTATAATAAAATTTTTGTAACCGTAGACTGTTCAGTTATAACTCAGAACAAGTCACCAGATATAGTCTTTATAGGCAGACTCGAGGGGTATGGTAGAGGAGTGGGGGGCAGGTGAGGCCCCCCCCCCCTTTTTTTTAAAGTACTCGAGCCTGGGTTATAATCCCCGGGCTCTAGAGGAATATCCCGAGAGGATGAAAGAGGAACACTGAAGTTGTACTCTTTATTTAAAAAATCCAGTCACTCATCATAGTATTAATAGCCGTGTAAGAACGGAGATAAATACTCAGAATTCCATTACAATGTAATTTATTACTCAGCCACATATGTACAACATGATGCATGGGGATGTGAAATATACAGGATGGGAATGATAGATGATGTGATGGTAGTTACGTCGCCCGACCTTTTCCCTTTGGGCGGCCCCTCCCCCTTTTTCCTTTCCCCCGGGGACCCTGAGTAGTGGTGGGTGGGGTCCCCATAGCTACGCAGGGGGTAGGGGAGAGGGAATGGAACAGATACCTCTTCCTGAAGGAGGATGTGGATGTCCAGCCCCCCAGATCCCGTACCCTCTCCACCGAGTGAGTCCTGAGAAAGGCGAGGGAGGCGGCCACGCCTCTAACGCTGTGAGCCCTTGGGGCGTGTCCGGGATCCCCGTTCTCGATCACTCGGCAGAGGAGGCGAGCAATGGACCTGGGGAAGAGAGGGTTACCGGACCTTGAGTTATAGAAGAGGTGGTCCGAGGAAGCCTCTCTCGTTGCCTGCACGTAAGCAGTGAAGGCGTGGACTGGACAGAGAGGATGGAAAGTTCCATCCCTCAGGAAGGAGGGTACTGCGAGGGGGCTAATCCTGTCGTCAGCCTGCTCGTTCTTAGCTAGGAAAGCAGGAGAGGGGGAGATAGTTAACAAGGTAAGGTTAGGACTTACAGAGGAAAAGGCTGGATGACGGGTCAGGGCTGCCAACTGAGAGGCCCTGTACCCGGTAGCTAAGGCGAGCAGGAAGAGAGCTTTCTGGAGGAGGTGACGAACCTCCAGAGGGACCCCCTCGAAGGTAAGGTACGTTAGGACACGGTGAAGGGACCAGGAAGGGGACTGGGCCCTGTGAGGTGCTGTCCCCGCCCGAATCCCCATCCTCAGAAGAGAGAGAGGTTTCTCCGAAACTTTAATATTAAAACCTAGGAGGAGGGGATCAGACAGGGCTGCGTGATGCGCAAGCACCGTCTCAGGGGCCCTGTTTGTGGAATCGGCGAGCCAGGTGAGAAATTCCAGGACTGTATCCTCCGAGATGACCATTGAGGGGTGTCTTCGTAAGAAGTCCTGGAATCTTTTCCAGCACGATTTGTATTGCCGCACCGACGACTGACGGTGAGCCCTCAGCATCTTGCCCACTGTCTCGCTAGTGAACCTTTTACTGAGGACTCCCCGTAGAAACTCCAAGCGTGTAGTTTCAGTGACGCTTGGAGTGGTGCAGACAGGGTGCTGGAGAGGCACGCCGATCCCAGCTGAAGAGGATGAGGGCACCACCGGGACAGTTCTCCGAACCACGGCTGCGCTGGCCAGAAGGGGGCTATGAGGAGTACCCTCCCTCTGAACGCGCGCAGCTTGAGGATCGCCTTCAGAAGGACTGACGTAGCTGGGGGTGGAAATAGATAAAGGTACCCCCACCTGTTCCAGTCCTCCGTGAAGGCGTCCGGGCCTCCCGCCTCTGTCCTGGATGAGAAGGTCAGGAACAGAGGAAGTAGGGCCGTGGATGGGGAGGCGAACAGGTCCACCTCCGGTGTCCCGTAGCGAAGGCACAGTGACTCGAACACAGGGGGACGTAGTTGCCACTCGACTGATGTCCCCCTGAACCTGGATAGAGCGTCCGCCCAATCGTTCTCCCACCCTGGTATGTAGCGGGCCGAGAGGTGGATGTACCTCTTGGCCGCTATCGAGAAAATCTGTTCTGACAGGGACAGGAGAATTTCCGACCGTGTAGTGCCCTGTTTCTGCAGGCACTGCACGGCCGCAACATTGTCCATATCGAAGCGGACGCCTATCCTGGAAAACTGCGGGTGTCTGTTGAGCCACTCCCTTGCTACCATCAACTCCCTGGCATTGATGTGTAGTAGCCTTTCCTCTTCCTTCCATCCCCTGCACCGTTGGTGTCCCAGGCAAGATTGGTATCCCCAGCCTACGTCCGATGCGTCTGTCGCCACCGTGATCCCCGGGGAGGGAAACACCCAGGGAACTCGTTGACGCAGGGCACCGGGACGTAGCCAGGGGCGGAGGAGTCGGTGGAGTGACTTGGGTATTTGCCTGGGAAGGTCCCTGTGTGCGGAGGATAGGTGGAGGTTTACCTCCCGCGTCAGCCTCCTGTGTTTCAGTCGTCCCAGGGGTAATGCAGGGGCCGCGAAATTTAGGCACCCTAGCAATGATTCCCCCTGGCGGCGAGAGAAAGTACGGGAAAAATGAGCCTGGCGGACGTGGCGGAGGGTCCGGCGGGCGTTGTCTGGAGCGAGCGAGAGGGTAGCCGAAAGAGAGTCCCAATCTATTCCCAGCCAACACAGTTTGCGAGTGGGGGTGAGAGAGGACTTGGGGATGTTTAACAGAAACCCCATTTCCCCTAACACCTCCCTTGCTATCCTGACGTTGTTTGCTATCTGCTCCTTGGAGGGGGCATGAAGCAACCAATCGTCCAGGTACATGAGGGTGGGGACACCCGCCTCCATCAGGCGGGATGCCACCACCTTCACGAGCTTTGTGAAGACCCGAGGAGCTAGAGAAAGACCGAAAGGGAGCCTGGTAAACTGGAACGTCTCGTTCCCCACCTGGAAAGCCAGAAATCGTCGAAACCTGGGGTGGATCGGGACGTGCCAGTACGCATCCTTGAGATCCAGGGATGCCAACCAGTCCCCCTTTCGAAGAACTGTGCGGACCTGAGCAACTGAAACCATCTTGAAACGTAGGGGTTTCAGAAATGTGTTTAACTTGCTCAGGTCCATCACCAATCTCGTTTTTCCCTGGTCCTTTTTGGGGACCGTGAATAAACGAGACAGAAAGACCCTCCCCCTCACCCGCTCCACTACCCCTTTTTCCCGCATTTCCAGAATGTGCGGGACGACTGAAAGGGACACTTTGGTTGAAGCGGGAGGTAGACGCAGTGGCTGTAACGGAAAATGACAGGTGTCAGAGGGTATACCGTTAATCCTATACCGGGACCCGAGGGACCCGGGCAGGTGGGGAGGGATGACAGGTAGTGAGGAGTGACCTTGAAATTTAACTGTTACCTGGCAATGACACTAACGGGACCAAAGGTGGGGAGGTTATGTCATATGTCAGAAATGTCAAACTGAGACTAAAGAACAGGTACTCACCGGAACAGATATCCAGGGCCAGGAAAGGCCCTGGCGGATGACCCTTGCTGCCCAACCGTGGGAGGGCCAGGCTGCTGACCATCCCGTGAGGCAGCCCCTGACTGGCCTTTCAGGTGGAGCGGTCCTTACTGGAGGGGTGGGGGAAAGAGGGCTTGGCTCTGGGAAGAGTCTTGGAGCCCTGTCCCCTCCCTCAAAAGGGCTGCTGGGCCCTATACCTAGGGTACTGCCTGGGAGGGGCGGGATAGGTGGTCCTAACCGGCCTGGAAGGCTGGGAGGGCCTCCTAGGCTGGACCGATGGCCTCATTGGCTGTGGAGTACGTGGCCTACGGACAAACAGAAAAATTAGGAGCAGACTTAGAAAGGGGTTTCCACCCCCCCAATTTCCCCTATTTTAAGTAACACAGACCCACAGTAAATTATTGTCGAAAGAACTTACTTGGAGGTGGAGGGCTTTGGGAGGTTGATGACCGCCGGGAGGGAGGAGAAAACGGAGTCCGTGGCTGCTTGGTCGAATAGCGCAGGGGAGAGTGGAACGGCCCGTACCACCCCCCTCTGCGCCATTTCTGGAGCGGACTTGGCGGCAGCTTGGCGGGAAGCCAGTCTCGCCTCCGCGAAGTTCCTCGCAGCTTCCCGGAGGTTGTGGGTGGTCATCGCCCCCACGCCTTCCATGACGGTGGTCATGGACGCAAGGACGTCACTGTAAGGGATAAACAGACAAAACCCGAGCGAGCCCAGGGTAGAGACTTGAACGAAACAGAGAAACCCACTCCCCTGTATCCCTCATAACAACGAAAGCAGAATGGTACTCACGTTAATTGTAGGCCCGACAACTCATGGTATGTGTCGGTGAGGGTGCTGAGACAGTCCCTAAGGAAAGAAACAGCCGTGCCAGTGGAAATGATGTGTGACAGCTCCAACCTGGCGGCTGTTTCTGTCTGTCTCAGCTTGCTGTCGGGCTCCCTCAACTGGTAGGGGACCGGTGGCTCCTTCTCCGTCTTCCACAGACATTCCCTCAAACCCGGTGGAGCCCGGGAAGGAGGGAGGATGACCGCGAAAGACGGAGGAGGTGGTTTCTTGGGCGCGGTGTTTTTCTGATGATCCAGGGAATTAAGGAGCAGGGAAGGAATGTTCAAGTCCTCCTCGCCCTTATCCCCTGGAAAGTACGCGTCTGAGGAAAGGAAGACTGCCGTATTCCCGTGGGAGCGGTCAATCTTCCAAGCCTGAGCCATCTGCAATTGACTGTTCTCCATCAGAAAAACCATCGCGTCCAAGGTAGCCGCTGAGGAGACCTTCGACGCAGCGGGTACTGGAGCAGAATGAGGTCTGGCCTTATAGAAAGGCGCTGCGTCGCCCTTCTCGTCAGCTCCCCACTTGACCACGACGTCGTCCCTTCTTAACCAGCCCCCTGGCTGGGCGGTGTCCGGAGACCATGCCACCAATCTGCCCTCCTCTAAAGAATGGGTCCAAGACTGCAGGAGTAGGGCCCAAGAGTAGGGAAGGTACCCGTCGTCCAAGTCAAGGGGCGACGGGGAAGGAGGGGATGAGGTAGCTAGCTCCTCCGCCAGGTCTCCGGACGGAGACTCGGGGTCCGGAGAAGTTGGAAGGACGATAACGTCTCCAGCATCTCCGGGGAGACCCGAGTGCCCGACCGGCGACGGGGCGGTAGGAGGGGTAGGAAGGGTGGGATCAGGAACGGGTATCGCTGGCACTACCGGGGGCAGGGCAACGGAACCCGAAGGAGAGGCAGGACGGGCATTGGGAACACAGGCGCGGATCAACCGCATAATCTTCCTTGACGAGGGGCTCCTCTCCCTCCGCTTACCTTTGCGGTGTCTGCGGGAGGGAGAAGAGGAGTCCCTCGAAGAGGTAGACGAGGAAGCAGACGACGAGGACGGAGAGCGACGACGAGAACGGGTCTTCCTGGAGCGATGGGACCTGGAGCGACGGGACCTTTTCCTAGAGGGCTTGCGCTCCCGAGAGAGACCCGAAGGACCAGCTTTCGGGGGCAACGAAGCCTCAGGTTCCCTGCTAGGCCCTTGTACCGGAGAGGCCTGAAGGGTAACTAGCACGACGGGCTCGCTCTCAGGCCGGGGCGTAAAGCCCCGGAAAGGAGTCGCAGAACCGTCTAGGGAAGGCGACGAAATCTCTCGGGCCACAGGGGGTTCTAGCCCCTGAGACTCCGAGAGACACGTCGAAGGGTAACGGGTCCTGGATAAACCCAGTTCCGTTCCCAACGCAGGGTCCAACCACGACAAGGAAGATCCGTCTCGTTTGTGCGCCATTCTCCGAGCCCTCGTCCACGCCATACGAAGGGAGGCAAGGGCGGGGAGTTTAGAGCGGGCAGCGGCGGGAGTCTCCCGGCACAGCTCAGCCCAAGGGCGGCACACATCACACGCCAGAGGGTCGTAACCCGAGGGAGTGAAGCAGGGTGCGTGGGGTGAACAATGCAGGTGGCCATCAGGCGAGACCCGCACAGTACAACCCGAAGAAGCACATAAGGCACGAGTAGGCTGAGGGAGAGAAGGAAACAAAGAATGGGTTAACACGTGAACAGACGCGCACACAGCGAGAGGCACGAGAAAACCTAACTAAAACCCCACACGCACCCTCCGGGGAGAAACCCCGTCAGCCAAGCCAACCCTCTCTCGGGAGAGGAGGGAGAGCCCCCAAGGAAAAGTCTCGAAAGAGAGACCGCCTGAGGAGCAATCACCCAGGGGCACAGACGCCCTGGAAAAACACTAAAACACCCAAAAAAGTTACGGTGGGAAGGGAAAACGAGAACCTGGGCACAATCCTCGCTCACCGCAGCCCACGTAACCCTAAACCACACTCGGGGTAAACACAGCAAGGGCCAAAAGGCCCTAATCCCTCCGCCACGTGGGGAGGCAAAGGCCCCACGTGGGACGGAGAAACAACCTCGCTAAAAGAAATCCCCGAGGTAAAAACACAACAAAAAACACGTGAACTAGTGGCGGGGGAGAGGGAGAAGGAGAGTGGAGGGAGAAAAACCCCGAAACGGGGCTCAAACGAAACTCACCCAGAGGGAAGAAATGAAATGAACTCCCGAAAAAGGGAAATAAATCCCCACACTAACACTCCCCACTCCCCCCAACACACACACACACAATACATCTGCAAAGCAGGCAAGCCACTAGTACACAAAAGAAACGATAGCAGGAACACGTGACACAATACCATAGCGTAGCAGCGAGGAGCGAAGATGTTGACAGTAACGTGTTCCGCGACAGAGTGGCAGAGCGTGTGCTCTCCTAGAGCGGGGTCAGTATCTCCACAGGCCACCACCAGGTGGCTCCCATGTCTAGTACAGCGCCAGATTTAAATTCATTTTACTTCTGATGATCGTCACGGAATAGACCCTTCTAGCCCAGAATATGCCTTTATGGGGCCTGGGCTGGAGAAGGGGTGTATTCTATAGCAATCCAGCTGTGCTGGTTCCACTATACCAATAATGACTTTTTCACGTAATGTGATGATCTGTCTTTTCTTTGCATCGCTACTAATATCACTTGAATGCTTTCTCTTCAGCGCCATTGAAAGGAGATTACTGTACGAGAAGTAAGCATAAAACTATTATAAAAATCGCGTGAATAATATGTCCCTGTGGCAGCATGTACGCCGTGACTGACAAACTGACTGGTACCAGCTGTGCTGCTCTGATTCCCTCACTTTCTCACCTACCATTACATCACAATACCTTATTTCATATTTATACATTATTAGATATATTTCTGCAGTATTATAACTTTTTTTTTTTGTGAAATTGTCATGTTTTTGTGTGTGTGCAGCTGTGTATGGGAACCAGAGATACGAGTGCAAGCACATTTAGTTTTGAGGACGGGTGTGCATGTGGTCAGTCGTAAGCATCAAATTTAAGCCCTCGGATATCTCGGATCTTCAGATAACTCAACAAGGGTCTCTCCCCAATTGATCCAAGTTAGTAAAGGTTTACTGTATAGTTTATTTCAGGTGCCAAAAGTAATGGAAAGAATGGCATTTGTCTGTGCATAACTTTAGATATTGTAAGTGAAAGAAAAAGTGGATTGAAGTTAAATGTGTGACACTTATAAGTTGTTGTAGTTCCTCAAGCTGTCTGGCCGAGCAGCCCCGACACTTATATGTACTTTGGTTGTGTTGCAGGTTGTGTAATGAAGTTGTTATGAAGACACATCACATTGGAACCTCATCACTGGCTGACATCCTTACTACAGTTGTTACTACAGTGTCTGGTAGATGGTGAGATAATACTTATGATATGAGGACATCACACATAACAACACTTTAATACCAAAGTCTTCATTTTGTCAGAGTATTGGATTATTTTAGGGGATAGTATAGTTTTGTTTGGTACATTGGAGCACTTTGATTCCTCCTCCAAAGTATTCCAGGAAACAAGCAGGACCTAATTATCAAAATCTATGGTGGTGACCTTTTGTTGCTTGGAATAGTTTAGAGGAATTCAGTTACTCCAGATATACCAACACTACCCCCTTTAAGCTTAAGGCAGGGGTCTTCATTGTGCGGCTCGCGAGCCAGTGGCGGCTCGCAATGACCTGATTGGCGGCTCCCAAGAGAGAGAGAGAGAGAGAGAGAGAAAATCATCAGTGATCAGAGAAAAAGTCCAAAGTATTAGATATAAACTGCATCACTATGCCGTATCAGATGTATCATTTAATAAAATTGCTAATGGGAATAGGCCTAGTGGCCCTGGCAATTCATAATTTTCATAATTATTCAACACAAAGAGAAAAGGAGAAAAGAGAGAGCACCCATTATACAGGAATGATGAGAGAGAGAGAGAGAGAGAGAGAGAACGAGCCTTCTGTACAGGAACTGTACGTGTGGGTTAGGTAAGTCCAGCGCTCGGCGGCCCATACTCAGCCAGTCTTGTCCATTCACTCGTGCTATTAACACCACATCAAAAAAGTGGGTTATGGTGCCTCGTAAATGAGTGTTATTTTATGAGAAAAAGACAGTTTCGGTGTATGCATGAAATGTATGGACCTAAACTCGTATTCTTACAAATTCAAACGCTGTACTAGTGTACTGTATTTTCCACATTTGGTTATTTTTTCACCAATTTGTCGTATTCCAGGCAGTGAATTATCCAGGCTATAATCAAAATGGACAAATTTATTATAAAACGTAAGCACACTAAAGAAGATGAACCACAAGAAATACAACAAGTGAATCATGTGACATTGATGGAGGCAAAACACGTGGTGAACTGGCCTCCAATAGTAAAGGACAAAGTAAAAAAAGAAAGACAAGACCAATACAGGATGAACACAGGAAATTTAACGATACATGGATTGAGGAATTCTTATTTGTATCTCAGGGAACCAATTCACTTTGTTTAATTTGCCAGAAATTATGCTCGGGTTTTAAACGTGGCAATTTGGAACGTCATTTTCGTACCACTCATGCAAGCTTCAACCAGACATTCCCACTTAAAAGCAATCTGAGAAAAAAGAAAATTGAGGAGCTGTCCGGTCAGATTGCAGGGCAACAAAGGCTAATCCACAGGACATCCACTGTTGCAGAGAATTTGACTGAGACAACATATGAGATTGCA
Organism: Petrolisthes cinctipes; assembly: GCA_033782935.1. Taxonomy (NCBI): domain Eukaryota; kingdom Metazoa; phylum Arthropoda; class Malacostraca; order Decapoda; family Porcellanidae; genus Petrolisthes; species Petrolisthes cinctipes. The sequence continues at coordinate 36,446 of JAWQEG010004465.1, forward strand.
TGGATCTTGGCCAAACATAAGAAACCTTTTACAGATGCAGAGGTTGTTAAAGAATGTTTTTTGGCCTCAGCAGAGAAAATGTATTGTAGTGTCAGTAATAAAGATGCAATTTTGAAACAAATCAGTGGCTTACAACTATCAGACACAACCATAATGAGGAGGACTGAAGAAATCGGCAATGATATTCGTCGTCAGTTAATTGCAGATCTATCAGCTGTTCCATGCTTTAGCATTGCATTGGACGAAAGCACAGATATTTGTGATGTTGCACAGTTATGTGTATGGGTATGATTTCCAAAAGAAGACTCATTCCGGGAAGAATTACTGTGCCTATTACCACTATATGGCCATACCAGAGGAGAAGACGTGCTGACTGCACTATTAGGGTTTTTTTCTGACAATAACCTGAAATGGTCTAATATGGTTTGTGTGTGTACTGACGGTGCCCCCAACATGAGAGGCAAAGAGAAGGGTCTCATTGGATTAATGAGGAAGAGAGTGGAAATTCCAAATTTTGCCACATTCCATTGCATAATTCACCAGGAGGCACTTGTGGCAAAACTCAAAGACTGTGAGCTTGAAAATGTAATGCAGCTGGTTGTTCGGGTGGTAAATTTTATTGTTTCAAGGGCATTGAATCATCGTCAGTTTCGTGAGCTACTGGCTGAATATGAGACAGAATATGGAGATTTAGTAATGCACAATGAAGTGAGATGGTTATCTCAAGGCAGAGTGCTTGAACGATTCTTGAGTCTCCTACATCAAATTCGTGAGTTCACTGCAAGCAAAGGAAGAGTTGAACCTGAACTGGAGAATCCTGAGTGGATAATGAAACTGGCATTCCTAACTGATCTCACCTGCCACCTAAATGCACTAAATCTCAAGCTACAGGGGCGTGACAAACATCCAGCTGCAATGCTAGGTGTGGTCACAGCATTTCAAAACAAGATCACATCACTTTTCATACCAGACAGACAATTTGTGCATTTTCCAAGCCTTAAAAAAACTACACTTGACAATCCAGAGATGTTGCAAAGTTTCAGCTATGACACATTCGAGAATGCATTAAAAGATTTGGGAAAGGCGTTTGAGTCAAGATTTATGGATGTAATGAAGTACAAGGAATTCTTCACTTTCATTGAGACCCCATTTAATGTGCATGTTTCAACCTTGAGGCCTATACTCGCTGAACTGTGCCCTGATCGTGGTTCTGTGGAATCTGAGATTGTCGAGCTGCAGGCAAATGAAACTCTGAAGGCGGTTCTACAATCAGGTGAGGAAAATTTCTGGCATATTGTCCCTGATATGGACTACCCAGCTTTGAAGCAGACTGTGCAAAAAGTGATGTGCTATTTTGTGAGCACATGCACTTGTGAATCTACATTTTCAACTATGAATATTGTGAAGAGGAAACAGAAAAATAAAGTCACTCGTGCACATCTGGATATCCTAACAAGAATAGCAGTGACAAATTACAAGTACAGCATGGAGAAAGTAAAAGAACAGCTGGCTCATTTCCGGTCATCTCAACATTAAATGATTTTTTTTTTTTTTTTTTTATTAAAGTCAAGAATTTCAGTAATTTATTAATAATATATTGTTACTATAGTCTTTTCAAAATATACTGAGCGCTGAGGCGTTGGCTGTTGGGAGGTTTTTCCCTCCCGCAATGCTGCCAAATCAGACCAATACACTTCACTCACTCTCTCATATCAGCTATTTACTGATGCTAAATTAATCAAAATTAATATGTATACATTTACTTCACTACTAAGGCCATGTAGGTATATGAAAGTATCATTTACTTCTCATATTAACAATGATAATATATATATGTATCACAACACTGGGCAGAATATTTTTCCGACGTTGCCAGTGCACCAAGGGTGAGTGTACTCGGGTATAAGTACGTAAGCTCCACCTGTCAACTCAGGTCACTACCGTCACTTTTACTCTGGCTGCCACTCAAGATGGAGCACACATCTGCTACTCACTATCATGTTTTACATAGTCGAGAAAGAAAGAACTTATTTATAATGTAAATAAGTACTTTTTAGAAGAGAAAGCAAATAGAGGACCTATTACTGCACCATCACGAGCAGTGCAGGAATAAAAGTCGAAACAAACGAAAAATTATGTTATATCCTCAGAAAAGTGTCGCATTTATAATACAACATAATGTGTCAACAGAAAAGGAAAGATTTATTTTTATGTTTTGTTAACGGCAAGCGATATAGGCAACAGATGAGAGAGAGAGAGAGAGATAGAGAACAGGCGGTAAGTTAGTGAGGGCTGGCTGTCATTTTTAATGAGGATCTAATCCCATAATTGTCCAGACGAGATCTGGCAACGTAGCAGTCAGGTAAATCTCGGAAGTGGCCAACGCCTCAGCGCTCAGTATATTTCAAAAAGACTAGTCTTGTTCTATAAATCTGTGGTTATGGAAACCCACAAAAATATATAATTTAGTTCCTATATATATATTTTTCTGCTTATCCATGTGGTTTATGGCTTATGCGGCTCTCACTCTGAATATGTCCTGAACTTTTGGCTCTCGTGAAAAAATTAGTGAATAACGCTGGCTTAAGGGAATGCAGGAATAGGGGGACAGGCTTGGTGGGGGGGGTTAGGGGGATGCGGGAATAGGGGACAGGCTTTCTACCCACCATAAGCCTGTCCCCCTATTCCCGCACCCCCCCAGTCCCCCCCAAGCCTGTCCCCTACTCCCGCACCCCCTTAACAGTTTTATCTTGCTCCCTTTTCTTAGCTTGTCTAATTTATTGCATTGGTTTAGGAAGTGTTGTTGTTATTGTATATTATGGAGTTATTGTCTGATATTTGTGTTTGGTATACTTAACACTTTACATCATAGTCTTTGTTTACAATCACAAGCTGCAGGATGCAACAAAGGTATTATACAGGCTTTTTAAATTTATATTTCATAATAAGTTTTGTCAATTGTTGTCAATGTCATAATTACAAGTGATATAGTTTTGAAATCTGTAAGCACCCATTACTGCATCACATCAACAACAACAACAACTGCATCCCTTGAATTTGTTGCAACTTACTATTTATATTTAATAAGTCAAGTTATATGTTGACTGAACACAAGACCAGACCAAAGGTTGAATCAGAATGCAGTAAAACAATTATTAAATCCAGTTCAGGTATACAGAAACTTGTACCAGGCCATATGGAGGCATTTGGTACAAAGATAGTAAAAGTAAACACCTGACGTAATAATAATTTTCAAGCTTTGTATTTCCTACCTTCTAGTTCAGGCTGTTTTAATCTCCATGATATCATTTCTCAGTCCCAATTTAAGGGAATAGGAGTGTTGGTAAACCTGAAGCATCTGATTCCTCCAAACTATTCCATGCAATGGGCAACCATTATTTTTGTTAATCTGGTCCTGTTTCCTGGCATACTCTGGAGAAATCAAGAAGCTCCTATGTACCAATAGTATACTACTCCCTTAACAGTATCAACTTTGCAATATTTCATGGAAATATACATTATTTACATTAGAGATAGACTTGCATTAAATTCAATCAATCTTTCCATATAGAGGTTAATATCTTTTGTTTGGGTTCAGTAGTTCAGTTTTCTCTATTGGAATACCGGATATTTACATGAAATAATATAAGGACAGGGCTTCCCTAAAATCCTTGTGTGGTTTAAGGGTTACCAAGTCAACCAAACTATGTCATGAAACAACTCCCCAATTAGTAACATTGAAGCAATTTGTTTCATGGGAGAGTTTGGAGGAATTTGTAGCCCTCCAATTTACCAAGAGAGTTTTCCCCAAATGTTTCATCATTTAAGGGGGAAGTTTTGTGTTGGTAAATCTAGACTCCTAGAGCAACTGAATCCTCCAAACTATTCCAAGCAACAGAACACCATTATTTTTACTCTTCTGGTTCTGTTTCCTTGCATACTTTGGAGGAATCAAGGCACTCCAATGTACCAAAAAAGAATTACCACCTTAAATGTACACAAGGAATTTCTGGACACCCTGTATAGAGGCTGCGTCAAGTTGTAGTTTCACAAGTCTTTTTCCAAGACAGTTTAGAGGAATACACACAGAGAGCTTCTTAACCCTGGATAACTAACCTTCATAAAGTGAATTTAATAAATACCCTGGTGCTTTTCCTAGCACCACACTTTAAAATTCCCCAAAATATTCATTCTTTGGGTGTTATCGGCTCGGTTTTAATGTCAGACTATAGTTCAATTTATACTTCAGGTGTTGGAGGGGTTTATATATAAAAAACAAAACAAATTATCCTTTTATTATTGTATGAAAATAAATAAATATTTTTTTGTACTCTTCTCAAATAAATGTAAATAAATCATTCCTCAAGAATCTGGGAGACATGCCACTGGGAATAATTTGAAGGGGAGGATCTCTTCAGCTGCAGGCCCCCTACCTTGCCCTCTGCATTCCACTACATTCCACTACTGTACGTGCTGGAAAAGGAAAAATCGAACATAAGTTAAATTAAAATGACAAATAATGTGGTCGCTTTTCTGCCACCACACTTATAAACTTCACCAATAACGTGGTCCCTTTTCTTCCACCACAAGTTCTAAGACAAGAGAAGCAGAATAGAAATTGGAATGACAAATGCCTCCCAAAATTATGTAGAATCCAGCCAACTTCTAAATAGAAACATTGTATAATATAAGACTTGTAATGAAGCTAACCTCTAATCCATGCACTCCATGCAGGTGTAGTGGAGATGCTGTGCACACACAGATTTCTTGCATCTGCCACACGTGAGTCTTGTCTTCACATTGCTTGATCTCGGACAGATGTAACACCGTTGTCGCTTCTCGGTCTTGAATGCATCTTGTGCATGGGTAGGAGGGTCCACCATAAGGCCGAATGTCTCTGAGGTCATGAGATAGTCTCATTTGTCCCTGTAGGCGACTAACGGCCCATAGATAGCTCAGTTTCTCTGCTACATGTCGGTGGTAGTCTCTTCTGGTCATGGGTGTCCGTTCCTTGCTCTGATAGATTATGTAGGAATTGACCATGGCTAGGTTAATTATCCCATAAAATAAGCATAGGGGCCATCGGCGGGTTTTCCTGGAACAACTTAGTGCACAACACCTCTGGTCAAATGAGTCCACTCCTCCTTTTGTTGCATTGTAAAACATCTGGATATCCGTCTTCTCCTTTTCTATTTTCTTTGGATTGTGATGAATTGTGGAGAGAAGCTGCTTCATCTTGGTGTTGCTGACTTTCGTACACTGCAGAGTTACTTTGTCTTCATAGTTGAAGGCAGCCACAGACTCTCCTATTTTCATTCTCTTCATCAGTACTTCCCGAGGTAGGTACGGCTTCTTGTTTATGGTTCCCACCAACTCCAGACCATTTCTTCAGAGAGCTAGGGCCAAAGGCAGAGACGTAAACCAGTTGTCAGTAGTAACTACCCTGCCACGACGCCCGTAACCTCTGTTGTCAAAACTTCCCCTAGGGTCTTATCCTTCGAGAGCTCCACAGTCCCTTTCCCCAGGTATGGAATAGCATTGCACATGTAGTGAGAATCAACATCACACATCATTACAATCTTCAGACCATACCTGTAAAAAGAGGGAAATAGTTATTAGTTATCTATTTCACTCATCATAAAAGGTAAGTAAGCAATAATAGTCAACACAGGTAGTAACATGAAAGTAGAAGTACAGGTAAGTTGAGGTAAGCAATGTAAAACAGATAACTGTGAAATAATAACTGTGAAATAAACAGGCAAGTACTGTGAAATAATAATAATAATAATAAGAGCTAAGTACATCAGGCATGTATTGTATAATAGGAAAGTATTGCAGAACTTACTTCGCAGGTTTGTTGGGGATGTACATTCTGAAAGCACAACGTCCTCTGAAGGCAAGAAGTTGTTCATCTACGGTGAGATGTGGGCCAGGCTCGTAACACTCTTGGCATTTCTTCACTACTTCATTCCATAGGGGACGAATAGGAGCCAGTCGGTCTTCCTTCACCCTCTCTTGCCTCGTACTTCGGTCATCAAAGCGAAGGGCTCTGAGGAGAAATGCAAATCTCTCCTTACTCATGGTGCTTCTGTACATTGGGGCACCATCCAATGGGGACCACATGTCTGTGACTGGTAAATGGTTGTCTTTCTTAGCCCCAGATAGTATCAGGATTCCCAAAAGGCCCTTCAACTCCATCAAACTTAGGTCACTTGTTGTAGCTTTGTCTTTAACTTTGAATTTCTCCCTAATTTTACTTATATATGTGTTTGTGTGGACACAAACAGCCGCCAAACTCTCATCTGTCAAAAATAGGGATAAGCATTTTTCAGGAGTTGTTGAAACTATGGGACCTCCAGGCTCAATACGGTTGGACAACAGGTCAGGTAAGTTTGGGTTCCTATTCCTGTGCCACACATGCTTGCTCTTGGTCTTGACTACATTGACATCCAATTCGAGTATATCCTCTCCTGTGGCAGGGTACAGTGGGCCCCGTCTCCGCTTTCGACACTTGATTTCTGTAGGAGATCTATCTATCTATCTATAGCTCCGACGCCTCGTTCCCTCCGGGAACTCCCCCCAAGAGGGTGGCCACGGCAGAAGTGTCTCCAGTTCTCCCTGTTCCAACACTCCCTCCTTACTTGTTCAAGCCCTCCTCTGCCCCTCATGTTTCTCTCCTTTACATACTCTTCCACTCTGTTCTGCCATCTAACCGGAGGTCTGCCTCTCACACCAGGTCCTACAACTTCACTTCCATACACCTTCTTTACAAATTCCTCGCCTTGCATTCTCTCCACATGTCCATACCATCTCAATGTATTACGTTTCACTCTCTCAACCACTCCACACTCAATACCAATTGCCTTCTCACTCATACCACATCTCTCATATACACTCTCATTACTTTCTCCATCCCATCTAGTAAGTCCACATGCTCCACTCAAGTAACTCATTTCCACAGCACCTATTCTAGACTGATGCGCCCTATTCCATGTCCATGTCTCCGACGCATATGTCAGTGTTGGCAGGATTATACTATTTCGTAGTCCCCTTTTCACTTCCATACTCACACTTCTACCCTTCATAATCCTCCCCAGTGATCCTATGACCTGTCTACCCTTCACTGCTCTCTCCCTAATTTCTCCTTCCATACTTCCATGTTTACACATAACTGTACCCAGGTACTTAAACTCCTTCACTTCCTCCATCCTCTCACCCCTCAGAGTTATCTCACACTTCGTCCCAGTTGGTACAGCCACTCTGTAAGGTGTAGCAAAGTCAATCACTTCAGTTTCTGCTCTTTCAAATACCATCACTTTACTTTTACCCACATTCACCTTCAGTTTCCTTCGTTTACACACAGACTGAAATTCGTCCACCACTCTCTGTAAATTCCTTTCACTCTCAGCCATCAGCACAGTGTCATCCGCAAACAAACTTGCCACCAGGGACCAATTTGCTTCATTCAACCTCAACTTCACCCCCAGACCATTCACTTTGGCTTTCACCTCTCTCATACAACCATCCATATATATATTGAACAGCCATGGTGACATAACACACCCCTGTCTCAGCCCTACACTAATATTAAAACTCTCACTTAGATCACCCTCTACCCGTACACATGCTTTTGCATCTGCATAAAAAGCCTCAATGCCTTTCAGTAAAGGCCCCCCAACTCCATAAATTCTCAACACCTCTGTCATAGCTTTCCTATCAACTCTATCATATGCCTTCTCCAAGTCCATGAAGGCAGCATACAACTTCTTACCCTTCCCAATATACTTCTCCACTATTGATTTTAATGCAAATATTTGGTCCACACATCCTCTACCCTTTCTGAACCCTCCCTGCTCCTCACTAACTTTATTCCCTGTTACTTCCATCAGTCTCTCAGTCAGAACCTTCCCGTAAACCTTCCCCGGTACACTAAGAAGGCTTATTCCCCTATAGCTACCACACTCATCCTTACTTCCCTTCCCCTTATACAAAGGTACAATTATGGCTCTCCCCCAATCCTCTGGCACCTCTCCCTGCCTCCAGGCCAATGTACATATAAGCAACATCCACTCCACCACTACCTCCCCCCCACACTTTAACATTTCAGCAGTTATCCCATCCACCCCTGGTGCCTTTCCCATCTTCAACTTTCCTATTGCTTTCCTAACCTCTTCCCTTCCTAAATCTCCCTGTACACCCTGTCGTCTACCACCTGCCTCCATCCCCATGCATGTCACCACCGCCTCCCCTCCCGTCCCCCCATTCATCAACCGATCAAAATGCCTCTTCCACACTTCTTTCACTTCCTCACTTCTACTCACAGTAACTCCATCCTCTCTTCATTCTCACACTACCAGACTTTCCTTCTCCTCTTTCTCTTTTAACCTCCTTCCAGAATAATTTCTTGTTCTCTTTAAACTTTTCACTCAGCTTCATACCAAACTCCTCATCCACTCTCCTTTTACTCTCACTCACCATCATTTTCACTTGTCTCTTACACACATTATATTCTCTTTTCCATCTCTCTCTCACTTCTTCCGGCACATTCCTCTGTAGTGTTCTCCGATATGCCTTCCTCTTATCCTCTACAGCATCTTTCACTTCTTCTGTCCACCAAGCACTCCCTTTCTTGCCCCTCTTCTGTGACTTATATCCTACTACCTCTGCTGCTGTCCTTAATACTCTCATCTTAAACATTTCATACACCGCATTCACTCCCACTCCCTCCCCTATCCCCATCCTTACATCCCCCAGCGCCTCACCCACCCTCCTCTTATATTCCTCCCTATACTCTTCTACATCTAATTTCCCACTAGCCACCACCCTCTTATTCCTCACCCCTTCATCCCTCCTACTATACTCCCACTTAACCCTAACCTTCATCCTCACCAACACCGCAAAATGGTCGGAGCAATGGACCATTCCTCTCACTACTTTTGCGTCATACACATCCTTCCTCAATCTTTCATCCACTGCCACATAATCAATCAAACTCTTCTGCTCTCCTCTCTCATCCCTTCTCTTCCATGTATACCTGTGGATCATCTTGTGCTGAAAGAAGGTGTTCGCCAAGAACAACCCCCTCTCAGCACAGACATCCACCAGATATTCACCATTCTCATTTGTTCCTTCTACACCCCATTTACCCACAATATTCCCCACTTCCTCACCTCCCACCTTTCCATTCATGTCTCCCATCATCACTATTCTCCTTCCATTATCAATTCCTCTCAGACATGCATTCAGCTCTTCCCAAAACACTCTCATCTTCTCTCTCCCTGTCTTACTCTTTTCATTCACTGGTGCATAAGCACACACCCAAGCATACTTCACCAAGCCAATCTTTCCAGTCATCCATACAATCCTGTAGGAGATAAATTCTCTATCACACTCGTAGTAGTAGTTGACTGAGTGAGGGTAGTGGTAGTGGTAGTGGCAGGTGGTGGTGCTGGTGGAGGGAGGGTGGTGGTGGCAGGTGGTGGTGCTGGTGGAGGGAGGGCGGTGGTGGCAGGTGGTGGTGCTGGTGGAGGGAGGGCGGTGGTGGCAGGTGGTGGTGCTGGTGGAGGGAGGGCGGTGGTGGCAGGTGGTGGTGCTGGTGGAGGGAGGGCGGTGGTGGCAGGTGGTGGTGCTGGTGGAGGGAGGGCTGTGGTGGCAGGTGGTGGCGAGGGGGTGGCTGGTGGTGGTGGTGGTGTTGCCGACTCCGCATCAATCAAATCATCCGTTTGTTCAAACTCATCCTCCTGTACAATAGGTAACTCATCATCGGATGTTTCGTCATCTGAGTTGAAGAGAATCTGCTCTATGTCCTCGGGATTGAGTGATTTGCTGGCCATGACTGCTGAAAAAAAATCATATATATATAATATACATATGGTAATCCATCCCTTGATATGGCGTCGTCTACACACACACACACACAATCATTGCTATATTTTGCACAAAACAAATACAGTATAACCGGAATATTACTAGTATTATGTAATTAGAAAACACATCTTCATCGGTACATATACACATTCATGATCTTCACTGTTACACACACACACACACCACTAAATGAAGAGTAAATAAATCACACACACACACACACACCACTAAATGAAGAGTAAATAAATCACACACACACACCACTAAATACAGAGTAAATAAATCACACACACACACACACACCACTAAATACAGAGTAAATAAATCACACACACACAAAACAGTCACTAAAACAAGCCCCACAATCACAACAATAACACGTGTATTAAATATTAGGAATACACATGTTATGTTTACAACTTACTGAGATAGTTACGTGTTGGAAAAAATATTTGGCAATCGAAATAATGGCAATCATAACGTCGTGTGAGAGGCTACACACTCACACACACACAGATAGCCTAACTGCATTTCACACAAAGCTAATACAGTATAAATCACTACTATTATGTAATTAGTAACAAATTTAGGAAAACACGTGTTGGTATGTTTATAACTTGCTGAAAGTGTTACGTGGTGGAAAAAATATTTGGCCCTCGAGAAATAAGGCAAACCTAGTCTCATGTGCAAGGCTACACACACACAATCATTGCATGGCTACATTTCACACAAAGATAATATAGTATCACAATTATAATATGTATAATTATGACCAAACTCAGAAAACACGTGGCTTTGTTTACAACTTACTCGGATTATAATGAGGTACCAGATATGGTACGGTGAGCACTGTGCAGATACCAGACTGCTACGATGGTCCCACAAATGGTACCGCGAGGCCCGTGCAGACACTCCTATTGGAGAGAGGAGGGAGACACAACCGCTCCACACAAGCGCCACGAGCTCACTGAATGCCTGCAGTTTCAAATCAACTGAAGCTTGGTGCCTATATGCGCGGAGGTGAAAAAACGTGTTTATGCGCAGTTGCTGGTGCCAGTTAAAGTACCACGTCAGTCACTTTGCAATGCTGATATTATATTGGAGGGATTGAGGTAGAGTTTGATGTCCTCATATCAACAATTTTATTTAAACCCTACACTCTTTCAGGTATCTATAAATTCAATGTAACACCAGTTAGGATGATAAAAATAATATCTCCAATAATAGTATTAATAAAACATTTGATATATATATTTCTCATCTCTAAATACATCATTATATATAGTTAATTTATCTTCCTAGTCTTTCTCCACTTGTCCATCTTCTTGAGAGCTAGTGTTTGTCCTCTTCTTTCTTCAGTTCTCCACTTGTCCACCTTCTTCAGAGCTAGTGTTTGTCCTCTTCTTTCTTCAGTTTTCTGTTAGTCCTCTTTGGCTTCCTTCTTGTAATGTTGGTTGAGGTCTTCTTTACTTGTGCAGACCTGGATGCAATCTGTATGAATCTAAAAGCTAACATACCAGACAGAAAGACAAGGTGTCCATAAATTATGTGAACAGATTACTGTACCTTTAATGAACATGTAAAGGAGTTCAGATAATATATGGACACCCTGTATGTGTATATATATATACAGAGTGCCAGGACAAGTATACAGTTAGCCCAAGCAGCAATAATTTATAGACACCCTGTATGTATATATATATATACAGAGTGCCAGGACAAGTATACAGTTAACCCAAGCAGCAATAATTATAACTTGTACTAAGGAGAGTGTTATGTCCAGTCCAATAAATATGAGTTTGAGGAGATGAACACTAATATGTGCAAAAAGCTGAACTGTAGTGAACAAAAGTTTGTTCCCTCAGCCAGTTACCGTGACTGAATTCTCTGTGGTTAAAAAAACTAACTATATTTTACTAACCATCATCTGTTGTTTAGTAGTTTGAACCACAGGTGCTCCAGTTATATTGCTGCTCGCTGAGGGAACAAACTTCTCTACACCATAGTACAATATGAGTTATTTTTCAGGGTGAATTAGAGGTTACAAAATCCCCTCAACTCACAAAATAAATACCATAGTATTATAGCATTGTATCTTGGTGGTTCTGAAGAGTACGTAGCCCTCCAATTCACATCAGAAATACATCAACTGGACATACAACACTTTTCTCAACTAAAATAAAACTTATTCACTTAATCGATTACAACTTAGCCTGGCAAACCCTGTAATGTACTGTTGGCAACAAAAATGTTCACAAGTGCATTATGAACCCAAAATGTTGACAACTTAAAAGACTCTATACCGTATTGGACATGCAACCAATTCTTAATGTTGAAATGTTATTAGGGTAGTATAGTGATGATAAATCTGGAGCAAGTGATTCCTCCTAACTATTCCAAGTAACATATATTTGTTAATCTGATTCTGTTTCCTGGTATACTCTAAAGGAATCAAGGTATAATATCCCCTTAATTAAACCTACCAATATTAGCTGACCATCAGGTTCATAAGCACATGTTGTATATCACATTCTGTTTTTTAATAGTTAGATACTGTACACTCGCCAAAAACAAAACATGAGAATTGCATCAGATACAGAATTACCATTGATTTTTCTTAGCCGTCATATTTTTTGAACAAAATGTAAAAAATACAGATCGCTTTTGTCTTGAGTGTACATTTCTAATCCCAAGATGCAAACATTACATTATACAAACACACAGAAAACAATGTAGCTCCATAAACACTCACAGTAACTAGTGATGCTTGTATTGTTGTTGTAAATGGATGGAAGGAAGGATGGATGAAGAAAACAATGTAGCTCCATTAACACTCACAGTAACTAGTGATGCTTGTACTTTTGTTGTAGATAGATGGATGGAAGGATGGATGAAGAAAACAATGTAGCTCCATAAACACTCACAGTAACTAATGATGCTTGTACTGTTGCTGTAGATGGATGGAAGGAAGGATGGATGAACACAGTGGCCATCAAAATGTGAAGGTTTATAATGCCTCTTTTAAAACTGGACTCCACAACTCTGCAACATAATACATGACAATCAATGTGGGTGGTATAAAAAAAAAGAGAAAATTTATGAGAAGTAATATAAACCTATCCATTTCGAAAGAGATGCTTTTGGGGCTGGAAAGTATTCTTATCACAATTGCTATTACAGAAAATTTTTTAAACTTGTCTATTATAATTTCTATCTGTCTGTGTCTGAAGTGGACTGTTTACACCTACGCTGTCATACTTCAAGAAAGATGGAGGAAGAACTTAAGACGAGGGGTTGAATGGAATAAGAATAGTGGAGGTTGAAATACAAAACACCCAGAAAGAAATCAAAACATACCTGCAGAGAAAATGACAGTGTATTGAAATGAAGTTCTTGAGTAACACTGGATCAATCTTCAGGATACTGGATTAACTACTATGTAAGTCTTGAAATGTCCCTCCTTTCAATTCTTCAACCGTCCCTCTTTTCCTTCTATTTTCTTCATGCTTGGTGTCCCACCTCTCATCATCTCCCTCTTCCTTCAGGGTCTTCCAGGCCTCAAGTGTAGTCATCCATCATCCTCAATTCAATGTGTTCATCCTGAGAATTAATAAAACATTAGTGTCCCAGTTTGGATGCAATGTGCACTATAAGCTCTTGAATACACACAATTTGGGACTTGATATGTAATACAATAATCACAAGGATAACATGATTTGCAATGTGTGTTCACTGATTGTGTCCTAAAATGACTGCAACCGTTTAACCCTGAATACAAGTTTTCTAGGGTTTAACTTGAAATTGTATGTGTTCCCTGATTCTATCCCAAAAAGACTGAAAGTGTGGGATGCCAATAAAATACTAACAAGTAACTATAACATTATTGCCAAGGTGTGGTTATGATGACCCTGTGATTGCACAATGCTTTTGTCATCATTTCTGACATTGACTGTATATATATAAAACAAAGAAAAGAAAAAAAGGATAAAATATGGAAATTAAAATTATTTGCATTTTGGACCTTTGGTTACTTTACCGGTGTTAAAAAATGAGTGCTGTAGGATGCATCTTGCACCTTAGATTATTGGCCTCTTCCAACTGTATTTCTGGTGACTCAGGTAGGCTTCTTTGCTTTGCCCCAAAATGTAGAATTCTCTCTCTATGCACAAGCTTTATCCTGAAAACCAAAATATTATTATTTACAGTAAACTATACAATACATGGGGTAGTTCTTTATCTATTGCTGCATGTTATCGTCCATACAGGTTTACAACAGACTGAAAATCCATCAACCTGTACAGTACAGTACTCCCAAAATGAGATTATCCTCTTCACACTTTACTTGCAAAACAAAGTGGAGAGACAGACAAGATCATAAGTAATTGGCTATAAATTATGAGATTACTAATTGTACACTTACCCCTTAAAATACACTGTACCGTATACAGATAACAGAAACCCCCATAAAGCTTTAAAAACATGTAAAAATTATGTTCCCATAATACCAATTTTGATGGTTGAAGCTGGATATGGTAAACATAAATACCATATAGAACAGTATTTAGTTACTAAATAAAATAATTCATTAAAAGTACATGCAATATTTATATAGCTACACCTTGTTATATGCATAAAGGAATTAACCACCAAAAGCAATATTCGCCAAAAAACGGAATTAAAGATTGGAAATATATAGAAATGATTAGCTCAAGAACTGTTTGAGTTAGAATGAAGTGTTGAGGAAGTTGAGAAAGTTGAGGAACTCGGCTTTCATTTGATGTATAAAAAAATTAAATAATAAATTATTATCATTACATTATTGGTAATTTTTTTTTTTTCTTTCTACTCACCCTTCCATGTGTAGACAGCTGAGTCTTGACTTTCACTTTCACTTCCTTCAACCCTCTCACCCTGCCCTCCATGCCTTTACTTGTACTTCAACAACTCATCCAGGTTGTCGGCATCCTCATCAGTTATTCCAGCTGTGTGTATGTCAATTATGTTGTAGAATGTTTGTTTGTTGACAGGCATGAAGGCAAGGAGGTACTGCAAGTCATGCACTTTTTCCTTATTGAGGGCAAAGTGTCTGCTGTAGTGTAGTGCTTGGGAAGGGGGAGGGAGGAGAGATCAAACACCTTACTGGTCCAGGCTGCCTGTCCCTTCTGCAGTCTGATTTCAGTGACATTCTAGTTGACAGCCTCATAGTCTGACTTCAGTGGGTAGCCCTCACAGAATGCCAACCGCAGTAAGATTTTGCGAGTGTCTTTGATTGTGCTGCCTGGCGCTTTACATTTGGTAATGTACTTAGAGAGTGTGCCAAAACTGAAGAAGTCATCCTGGGTCATATTGATGATGGAAACCAGTTGCTACTGCATTCTTGATGGTGTCGATGTAATCATCAAGAGGGAGGTGGCAAGTGGAAGATTGAATGACATTGAGTATAGAGAGGAATATAAGAGGAGGGTGGGTGAGGTGCTGGAGGAAGCAAGGCTGGGTATAGGGGAGGGAGTGGGAGTGAATGATGTGTATGTAATGTTTACAACACTAGTAATGAGGACAGCAGCAGTGGTAGTGGGATACAAGACACAGAAGAAAGGGAGTGCTTGGTGGTCAGAAGAAGTGAAAGATGCAGTAGTGAAGTAAAGGAAGGCATATAGGAGAACACTGCAGAGGAATGTGTCAGAGGAGGTGAAAGAAAGAATACAATGTATGTAAGAGACAAGTGAAGAGGATGGTGAGTGAGAGTAAAAGGAGAGTGGATGAGGAGTTTGGTAGGAAACTGAGTGAGAAGTTTAGAGAAAACAAAAAATTATTCTGGAAGGAGGTTAAAAGAGAAAGAGAAGGAAAGTCTGGTAGTGTGAGAATGAAGAGAGAGGATGGATTTACTGTGAGTGGAAATGTGGAAGGGACATTTTGATGGTTTGATGAATGAGGGGACTGGAGGGGAAGCGGTGGTGACATGCATGGAGATAAAGGCAAGTGGTTGACAACAGGGTGGACAGGGAGAATTTGGAAGGGAAGAGGTTAGGGAAGCAATAGGGAAGTTGAAGATGGGAAAGGCACCGGGGGTGAATGGGATAACTGCTGAAATGTTAAAGTATGGGGAGAGGTAGTGGTGGAGTGGATCTTGCTTATTGCTTGGAGGCAGGGAGAGGTGCCAGAGGATTGAAGAGGCATAATTGTGCCTTTGTATAAGGGGAAGGGGAGCAAGAATGAGTGTGGTAGCTATAGAGGAAAAAGCCTTCTTAGTCTACCGGGGAAGGCCCTTACTGAGAGACTGGTTGAAGTAACAGGGAATAAAGTTAGTGAGTAGCAGGGAGGGTTCAGAAAGGGTACAGGATGTGTGGACCAGATATTTGCATTAAAATCAACAGTGGAGAAATATATTGGGAAGGGTAGGAAGTTGTATGCTGTCTTCATGGACTTGGGAAGATAGGAGAGCTATGACAGAGGTGTTGAGGATTTACAATGTTAGGGGGTCTTTGCTGAAAGGCATTGAGACCTTTTATGCAGAGGCAAGAGCATGTGTGTGGCTAGAGGGTGATCTAAGTGAGTTGTAATATTAGTGTAGGGCTGAGACAGGGGTGTATTAAGTCTACATGGCTGTTCAATATATATATGGATGGTTGTATGAGAGAGATGAAGACCAAAGTGAATGGCCTGGGGGCAAAACTGAGGCTGAATGGAGTAAATTGGTCCTTGGTGGCAAGTTTATTTGTAGATGACACTGTGCTGGTGGCTGAGAGTGAAAAGGAGTTACAGAGAGTGGTGGATGAGTTTCAGTTTGTGTGTAAACGAAGGAAACTGAAGGTGAACGTTGGTAAAAGTAAGGTGATGGTATTTGAGAGGGTAGAAACTGAAGTGATTGACTTTGCCACACCGTACAGAGTGGGAGTACCAACTGGGACAAAATGTGAGATAACTCCGAGGGGTGAGAGGATGGAGGAAGTGAAGGAGTTTAAGTACCTGGTACAGTTCTGTGTAAACATGGAAGTATGGAAGGAGAAATTAGGGAGAGAGCAGTGAAGGGTAGACAGGTCATAGGATCACTGGGGAGGATTATGAAGGGTAGACGTGTGAGTATGGAAGTGAAAAGGGGACTACGAAATAGTATAATCCTGCCAACACTGACATATGCATCAGAGACGTGGACATGGAGTAGGGCTCATCAGTCTAGAATAGGTGCAGTGGAAATGAGTTACTTGTGAGGAGCATGTAGACTGACCAGGTGGGATGGAGAAAGTAACGAGAGTGTGTATGAGAGATGTGGTATGAGTGAGAAGGCAATTGGTATTGAGTGTGGAGTGATTGAGAGTGAAGTGCAATACATTGAGGTGGTTTGGACATGGAGAAAATGCAAGGTGAGGAGTTTGTAAAGGTGTATGGAAGTGAAGTTGTGGGACCTGGTGTGAGAGGCAGACCTCCGGTTAGATGGCAGAACAGTGGAAAAACATGTAAAGGAGAGAAACATGAGGGGCAGAGTAAGGCTTGACCAAGTAAGGATTTCTCGGAGGGAATAAGGCATCAAAGTTATAGATAGATAGATTAACCTATCTTTGATATTATTTCCTTACCACACATAACTTATGTGTCTCATACAAGTCATATTGAACAATTATTCATACAAAATTAATGCTAAATGTCATTACACCCTTTATAATGTTAAACATTACACATCTGATGATGTACTATGACAGGTAGGAGACATGAATTGTGGCATGTGTACTCACTTTTTGTGATATTGTGACCAACATGCAATGCAACATCACATTTAGTACACATTGGCTTTGCATTTTTTTTGCATACACCACACCTCCGCTGTCTATCACCAGGCACTATGTCATGTCCAATTCCATCATAACGCACAACATCTGACAACTTCATTGAAACACTTTTTTTTGGCCTTTCACATGGCTTCAAAAGAATGTTAACAACTTCCCTCATAAAGTCAAGTTCAGATATTTTATTCATTTTTCTAAATAGGAGCCAGCTGTTTACAACAGAAGCATTTAGAATAAATCTGAAAAGGGGATAGTACCGCACTCGCTTACGAAATGACACCCTGTATTTACCACGAAACTGGTCAAACAGATTCACTCCTGCCATTCCCTTATTGTACTCCTGAATAATTACAGGTTGTGGAATGGTAATTAATTCTTTCTTTTGTTTGGACCATCGTTTACACTTACTGACTGTTAGTGATTCACTGTCTGTCTTATTTGTTACAACTCTTACATCACTCTTATCCTTCCACTGGCACATTGTTAGTGTTTCATCTGCATTTCTAAATATCTCGGCAAAGCCTCTCTCCTTCTTTTTTATCTCAGACAGAGGGACATTTTTAACACTATCTTTTCTAATTGTTCCTGTCAGGTTTACATTTTCTTTTCGGAATGACTCAAGAAGGGGAAGAGTAGTAAAAAAATGATCTATATAACCATTACTCCCTGTAGGAACAGTTCCTTTGGCTAACATCTGAACAACTGATTCCCCGACTATCAAACCATCTATATATCCAGAATTTCTACCCTCATACAATTTGAAAGATATTAAAAGTCCTTCAAAAGTGCAGAGGCACCAAAACTTATAACCAAACCGTACAGGCTTTCCTCTGATAAATTGTTTCAAGCCATGGTGACCATAATATGGTTCCATAGTTTCATCAACTGTCCAGGTGGAGGGAAGGGGTTGAGCTAACTCCTTGAACATTTTGTTGAAATGATCAAATAATGGCCGAACCTTGTAAATTCTGTCATGTTTTGGTTTCTTGGCATTATCAACTACATGCAGGCTCCTAACAATGTTTTCAAATCTGTTGATTGTCATTCCACATTGTATCACTGCTGGATTTCTAGTATCTGCTTTCCTTGACCAAAACAGCCGCCGGTTTGGAACTTTATTGTACCCTGATAGAAGAAATATACCTAAAACCTGGTACAATTCATTTACACTGACACAGAGTTCCTTACCAAATTTCTGCTGGTGATACCTGTTGGTTTCTTCCCTCATAATTTCCATAACCTCATCATTCCACATGTATTTGAAGATGTCAATAGGTGTTAGCCCTTCATCAGCCCACTTATATAAAATTGTTGGTTCATCATCATCTACCAATGACTGTTTTTCATTGCTTGACTGCTCTAGCCCACATTTGTTCCATTCATGTATTTTCTTGAGACGTTTTTTTGGTGGTTTAATTCTTTTCTTGTCTGTGATGTTGGTTCTGCTAACTCTTCTTGAGGCTGTAGACCTATGGGTGATGACATAGACAAACATGGCTCTACACATGTATTCCTGTTTGAGAGTTCTATGTGAGGTGGTTTATCAAGTAGCTTAGGTTCCAGTAACATAATATTTTCATCAACTTCAACAATATCTTCACTAGGAACATCTCCATCAGATTCAGCACCATCATCAGGAGGCTCCAGTGTAATGTCTATAGCTGTGGCATCTTCATCATCTGATAAACTGTACAGGAATGCAACTGCTTCTTCCACATTCATAAAAGCCCTGCAAGACCAAGAACATTGTATATACATTGCTAAAGGATTAGAAATTACTCATACTAAATAAACATGATTGCTTTTATGGTCTACAGGTTTTTACATAATCTGACATAGATACTTTGGACAGAGCATTTAAAATATACAGTACAGTATGTTCTAAATGTTACCTAAACCTTGCAACATTTAGGGAAACTTTGTTCAACTTACTATACTCGTTTTTCCACGTCTCTGCCTCTTCCTCGTTCATTACATTCACCCGTAGGCGAGTGTAATTATGTTCTTGTTTAATTACAAGGAATGAGAAGCCCTTTATATCTACCACACAGGCACACATTATTAGAGTTCTCTGAGTTGTAACTTCTGTTGGAACTTGTTTAGAGTTGGAAAGCTGGAAAAACAGCTGATGATGTAAACAGACCGTGTTGGCATTCTCTCATTTATTTATATATTTTTATTTGAGGTAAATAAAAGAAAACCATATCACCTCTATGTCTTCATTTTTCTTTTAATCCATTCTTTCAATCCATGTACAATGTAGATAGTCATAAATATATATTTTTTTTATCTATTTATGTATAAAAAACGTAAATGAATGTGATGAAATATTTTTGTACAGCTGGTATCCTATATGGCGCATTGCTGTGATTGGCTGAAAGGCCACGAGGAGGAGGAGGCGGGGCTGAGGTGACTGGAATGGGTCACAGAACGCGAATATGCATCCCGGACAGGAAGTGTGGCTCAGGGTTGCCAGATTTGAAATCGGTCTCATTACCAAACTCCTCAATTTTTATTAATAAACTGCACTTTTTATTACCAAATTATTAAAGCAATATATATATATATATATATATATGAGTAATATCTCCCATTAAAAATAGCAGTAACCTATGTTGTGTAGATGTAAGTTTTGTAGTATTGTAAGTTAATATAAAAGACAGCAGACAATCCACCATTCATGTCCAATACCGAATCAAAATAATTTTTAACAAACAGATTTTTCATTACCAAATTGGGCCCGATTTGGTAATGAAAAAAAAACAAATGGCAACTCTGGTGTGGCTGCCGCCGCCCCACTAGACACCGAGTCAGAGTTGCCAGGTCCGTGGTTTTCCCGCCCAATTGGGCGGTTTCTGAAAATGTGTTGAGGGAAAAATTGGGTTGTCGTGGGTTGGCGGTTTTTTAGGCTGGTTTGAACTAAAGGTGCCGCGGGTTGGCATTTTGGAGCTATTTTGAACTAAAGGTTGTGGTATTTTTGGTTGAGTCCTGTATTTTATAGTCATAACACCAGTGCTACTAGCTGGTAACATGAATACTGGATGTAGCTGAGTTATTGTAGATTGTAACAGATGTGTGACCTTGGACCTGCCATAGGAGATGGTTTGCTTAGGTCGGAGGATTTGCCGCTGACTTCTCCCTAGAGTGTACAGGTTAACTGGTCTTCAGGTCACGGGTCAGAGTAACAGTCAACACTCGAGTCAACAGTCACTAACAGAGTTCAGTCCAGTTTACCAGAGCCAGTGGAAGGAGTTCGATGTGTGAGCTAGCTAGTTTGTGAAGATTGGGAAGTGGGCTAAATATGGAAAGCATTACAACAAAGAGTGGGAACAGGAAGATGGGTTGAGAGAATGGATTGTAAGTGTGCCGGGTGATACAACAAAAGCAGCTTGCAAGTTCTGTAAATCAATGATTAGAGCCCATCACAATGACTTAATTGACCACACTAAAACAGAAAAAAAAAAAAAAAAACTGCAGCTCCATTTTCAAATATGAGAACACTATTTGCCACTGGGATATCAAAAGTTAATACAAGCAACTCTGTGAAAACCTCAGAACTGAAGTTAGCAGCTCACATTGCTTGCCACTCAAGCATAGAGATAGTAAAAGATATTTCTTCGAGGGAGATATCTCTGCACAGAACAAAGTGCACTGCTTTAATCAACAGTGTACTAGCACCATGCATGCTAAGCGATCTTTTGAGTGATATCGGTGACAGTGAATATTCCTTGATAATAGATGAAAGCACTGATATTAGTACAAGAAAAAAGCTCTGTGTTGTTGTGAGGTATCCCAGCTATAAAAAGAGATGTATTATTACCTCATTTTTAGGATTGATAGAGCTGCAAAGAAGTATAGTCCAAGCGGTCACAGACGCTCTACTTGAGTTCCTGGAGGTGCGTCAAACTGAATGTGAAGAGGTGCACTGGTTTGGCAACAGATGACTGACAAGAAATGCATGTTTCTCTTCGCCAACTTATTTGGAACTGAGTATAGGAAGTTCCTCCCGTCCTACTTTTATATACACACAAATACAATGTACTCATACACTGATATGTGTTGTTCCTTAAGTTTTATTAACTAAAAACTGTACCACATTACTTTAAGTACTTTGCTAAATACAATAGTTGACGTCTTTACTTTTCCTGAGAAATAAATATAGTCTCAATGTATTCATATTGATAGTTATCTCAGTGATTGAAAAAGTTATATATTTTATGTCTTTTAATTATTAATTTTTAATTTGCCTGTGTGTGTTAATAAATTTATAAGGGTTTTCTATTGGGCGGGGAAGGTTCTGTCCGACCTGGCAACCCTGCACTGAGTAAACTGTAGCCATCTGGCTGTCAAGGTGTGAGGATGTTGGTATTGGTCTCTTTGCTGACTGTGTCTGACTTCCTCCTCCTCTATGTCAGACTAAATGTCCACCATGAAAACACTGAATGACAACTTATTTCACAATAACATATGAATAAATTACATAACTATATCATTAAGGGAGCTATTACAAAGTTCTCTCTTTTCTGTTTTATCCTAAAAAACACATTCATTATGTTCGTCTATGCATGAAAATTTTAATATTCTCTAATTTGGGAAAGAATAATAAGTGATGAAGAGAAAACTTTGAAAACTTACAGTAAAGACAAGAGTAGTGCTTAGGAAAACAAACACGTCATTCCCCTCTGACTATCAATGCATTACTGAGGTGCCAGAGGTGAGTGGTGTATGTGTAGTCAGGAATACAAACACTATATATTACTGTCCATAAGGGTGGTGTCGATACTTTTTTTGCCAACTGTACAAACATTACACATATAATTTAGAAATTATATAATGAATATTTTAGGAGCAGTTGAAACACGGAAAGTGAGTGGAACAGGCTCAGAGGAGAAAGAAATGTCTCCAACTGCTGCATATTCTCTCTTCCCTTGATCTTCACTCATTATTCTTTTGTCTATTCATCGTTCTTTTTTCTCCCATCACATCATATCCTTATCATATCTGTCATATTGTCTCTAAATGCCCCTAATCTTGATTGTGCACAGATTACCAATTTTATCAGAACGTGAAGTGGCTTCCCTCACGAGAGAGAGAGAGAGAGAGAGAGAGAGAGAGAGAGCATGACTACACACACACACACACACTCAGGGGTGTTCCCGCTAACAAGCTAATCGCATGAAGAAGTTCTCTCTCAGTAAGGCTATGAATTAATAAATTAAATTTTTGTGGTTCAGTCACCATGGAATGCTGGTGGATTAAAAGTTTTTCAGTGTGTGGTAGTCCCTGAAGCAGTCAGGTATACACAGTCCAATGTTGCACTCATTACAAATGACTACTCCTCGATTGCGTTTCTTTGGACGGCGGGTTGTGTGCCTGCATACATAGCAATCCCTCACTTTCTTCCTTCCTGTCTTTATATCAGTAGTATGTGCTGGGTAATGGCGACTACATGCATCTACTAACCTATCTGGCAGGAGTTTACTAGGGAGGCGATTTCTGGTGTTGGTAGTAGGTTCCCCAAAGTCCTCCAGAAGCTGGTCCGCCACATTGTACACAAACTCGTGTAACTTTGGCTTCTTAGAGCGGTCAAAATTCTTTTTGAACAGCCAGAGATTGTAGGCATTAAGCATTGTGATATCTATCAAGTGGAAGAAGAACCTCTGGTACCACTTGACAGAGTTTCTCAAACAATCAACACTATTTAACTGACCTTCAATAATGTCTACAAGGCGCAGATTTTTATAATAATCCACCACAACATCAGGCTTCATGATTGGTTTTCTTGTTCTGTGGTGAATTTTTCCGGTTGGAACTAGTTCACCCTTGTGGATGGTAGAAAGGAAGTACTCTGGCTGCCAATCATTCCATTTGTATGCGCCAATCTCGCCAGACTTTTCACTTTGGATAAACAGGTCCTTCTTGGGTCGCTTCCTCCTACTTTTGTGGTGGGTGAGAGCTTCCTCTTCGGAATCTGGAGTATCACTAGAACTTGGGTTTTCAACTCTATTTTTCTTTCCTTTGAATTTTGGCATGAACTTCCTGTTTGGCTGCACAGTTCCACATGATCCCGTTTTGTTGTCATGCAGGAATTGGCACAGAGCAGGGCTTGTATACCAGTTGCTGGTGTACAATATATGACCCTTGCCCAGGTAGTCCGCCATAATTTTCTTAGAAACAGCACCAGATATACCCATAGGGTCTTTCTTGTTCACCCCTGGTATGTAAATATTTGTGCCTTTATAAACAATTATGTCAAGCACAAATCCTGTGTCACAGTCACACAAAACAAACATTTTCATGTCTGAGCGGTGATTTTTTGAGGGAATATATCGTTTGAAAAAATGCCGACCTTTGTATAGCATATGAGACTCGTCTATAACGAGCCTTTGAAATGGATAGAAATATTTTTTGAACCGTGAAAGCATCATCGAAAGTATCTCTCTCACTTTCCAGATACTGTCTGCATTGTTTACATTTGCATTGTCTGAGAAGTGAAGATAACTTAACAGCAATAAAAATCTATCACGAGGCATATACTTGCCAAACGAAGGTGTGCTGATGAGGAAGTCTTTGCGCCAGTAATGCTTGAGATTGGATTTTTTGCAAAGAGGCATAACCAGCATCAATGCCAAAAACACAAACAGCTCCTTGACAGTTGTATCTTTAAAACTCTGTCTTCTAGAGCCAGGGGAAATGAACTCTGTATACTGAGACACCCAATTGTAATATCTGTTAGTTTTCATAGCTATATATGACATCACTTCCTTATCGATGAAGGCACAGAAAAAATCACTTTCTCTTGCCTTGTTGTTGCAGGGCCAGTCCCTTGTTGTACCACTACTGTTTGGCTGAAAATCGTGCTGGTCTGGTACGAAGTCTGACCCCTCTGACCAGCTAAAAGAAAACACTTCACTCAGATTTACAGCCGTCTCATAGTTCTCATTTTCTTCGTCCTCGTCACTGCTAGAACTATGTGCATGGTCGTCTAGCCACACTTCATCCCTGCTAATGATGTCAGGTTCACTCGCACTATCCTCATCCTCCAGAAACAATAGCGGTAGAATTTTTTTTGATGATGTTAGGTTATGTTGACGTGGATGCGATCGTTGTGTGGATGCATGGCGAGAAGTACTCGGACCTGGGACAGATTCAGTGGTGGTGAAGGATGATGGAGGAATGTGAGTTGAACGGCTTCTTTTCTTCCCATTCGTGTGTCTTGGTGTTACTGGGGAGTCAACCTGGGCACCCCTTCCTTCACATGGTAGCTGTCCTTGTGTGCTTGTGGATTGCTTAGGCAGAGTAATGGAGGTGGAGGAGGGGTGAAGCTGGTTAGAAGTTAGGGAACTTGCAACAGGTGTATGCATCTTCTGTGGATCTCCATTTATTTTCTTTTTTGCTGAGTAGATGACCTCATCTTTTGTCTCACTACTGCTGGAGGGATAAGTAAGGGAGGGCCTTTGAAGTAACTTCAGCATTTGTCTTCTGCTAACTATTAAGAATCTAATGGTGAAAATGAAGTGGCATCAATATCCACCTCATGGCTGACAGATAAAGACAAGAAGTGTGCATGGCCTGGCTTCAAAAACAAATTGAAAGTGACATAAGGCCACAAAGGAAATGTGGAAGCCAGAAGAGACATAGAGTGTCCATTTCTTTATAACTTTAGCCAAATGCCGTAAAGTGGAGTTGTTGGATAATCCTACCATGTACTGAAATATTATTCTTTTACAGTATGGATAAAAACAATTTAATATTTATTTCTTAAATTTTATTGGTCATCATTGTTTAAGGGATATGTGTACTTACCTTCTACGCCATCTGTCATACTTTCCATTGCTAATAATATCTGATGCATGCTCAGCCTTTCTTACTAGAACCCGTCCAGCACTGCAGTCACCTGGAAGACAAAATGGGCTTCAAAATTTTGCTAGCATAACAATATCCTGCCAGACAAGGTAAATTGAAGCTGCACAGTCTGACAAAAGTAAATCAACACAAAAACTAGGGACCAGACAGTTCTTTATAGAATGCTATATTAACCAGAATCTGGCAGTGGCAACAAATGCTGAATGTAACTACAGTGTTCTATGCTATGATTGGGATTCAAATCCAGAACATTTACTTCAATAACATATGCCCTGTGCTATATTTATTTCATAAGGTAACTGTAGAAACTTATATAGAAATTATGTTTAATATCATTGGGAGACCCAAAACCATGAGGATGAATCAGGAAATTTGACAGACTTGCTCAAGAAACAAATACGTTATAGTCACTAAGTCAACGTGATAACATATTTATGTAGCTCAAAACATGCATATTGGCACCTCTCATCTTGCTCGCATTATCTTGCAGTACGGTAACTTTCACATATGTCATTTTTGCTGTATCAGCATTACTTTCTTAGCATCACTTCCACCTCACTGTACACTTTCAGTGTCACTTTCACTAAAGAAACACCTAGTAAGTGTCACTTTTATCAAAGAAATAAATATAGTATCACTAATGCACAAGAAATTCAACAATTAGAGTCACTTTCACATCTTGCCGACACTTTCGACTGTCATTATCAGTACTTGGTCAGAGTGTGGAACTCTTTGAAACAAGGGACAATGCACAAAAGTACACGGCACTCGTGGCACCTGTAGCTGGTGTTCTTCCTTCTCTTGGGGCAAAGGGTGGTGTGGCTACAGATGTAGCAATGTCCTAAACCCACATTCCTGGCATTACTGGGAGGTAGTGGCACTGCAAAGTGTTTCTCCATGTAAGCATGTGCCTTTAGTTGATCAGGGAATGTATTAGAGTGCCGTCGTGGTAACGGTGCAGTCACCTGGCCGAACTTCTGCAGGAGCTGGGTGACAACAGTCAGACTAAATTGTCTCAGGGAAGGCTGCTGTGACTCACCAACCTGTGTCTTAAACAGTATGTATGCATTGAGCATACACATGTCAATGATATGCAGCAAGACCTTCTTATACCACTTGCAGCCCTTCCAGAGACAGTCAACAAAACCTATCAACATGTTTGACTCTTCCATTTGTCACCTGTTGATCCTGTAGTCAATTAATTCATCCAGCTTCATCACTGGCTGACCTTTCCTGAAGCTGGCCTTCCCTGAATCCTGCAAGTAACCCTTGTGCTCGGTAGTGAGCATGTTGTCGATCTTCTTGTCATGCCACTTGAATGCCATCTTCCCAGACTGTTGTAGTTGCACATCTCCATGCTGAGAAACAGGAAACTGTGGATAGTGCTGAGAGTGTGGCCTGACTGTCCCAACTCCATGTTCTTTCAGGTACTTGGTGAGGGCTGGAGCAGTATAAATTCTGTCTGTGTAAAGGACATGGTTCTTACCCAAGTACCTGTCCATCAAAACCTTCACTACTGAGCCTGAGATGCCAAGGGGGTTGTGTCTGCTAACGTTGATTTCACTTGCAGAATATGAGGAAGTTCAATATGTACCCCGTCTTGCAGTCGCACAGCACAAAAAAATTAATACCAACAAGGTGGCGCTTGCTTGGTATGTACGGCTTGAAAGCGAGACGACCCCTGAACAAAACCAGAGACTCCTCTATTACAACCTTCTTCATGGGCTTGAAGAAGGCCATTAACTTCTCAGTGATGGTGTTCAACAAATCCCTGATTTTCTAAATGGGGTCCATAGCCGACTGGAACATGTTGTCAGTAAAGTGGAGATATCCTTGGATCTGCCTGAATCGGTCCCTTGACATGTACTTTTCAAGACAGGGATCAGGATAACGTCGTTGAGTGACCAGCAATTCTTGATCCAAACGAATGCGATATGGCCGCAGGTGTAATTCTTTGCAGCTCTCTGTGCAATAAAGTAAGACATTTGTGGCTGTGATGCAAGTTTCCAGAGACTTTTTCTCGGAGTTCTTTGTAACCACTCCTTCACATCATCAATCTTTTCATTATTCAACACAGATGGTCATCCACTTCGTTTCTTGTCGTGCACGCCTCCAGTCTCATGAAATTAGTCAATAAGTCTTAAAATTGTCATCTTATTGATATTGGGGGCATCAGGATATCGTACTTGAAACAATCTTTTCACTTGTGCACAAGACCATGGTGAAAAATATTGTTAAAAAATAAAGACACGTTGCGCTTGGGAAAACACCATCTTGCTTCAGCTGAGAACAAAGCACTCCTTAGAGTGCACCACCCCTACGTTAATTCTAACATCGGTAAGTGCGGCAGGGTTGGTACTCTGCTGATTGAGCAGCTGGTGTCTCGTCATCCGAGACATGCTCTCTGCCCCGGGCCGATAATATGCGGGCCGCGGTAGTGACAACTTAGTATAACGCATTCAGTTTCTTTTTTATATCAAAAGTTTAGCTGATTTTAAATCAAATTTTTAGTGTTCAAGAACTCTTACTATTTAACTCTTCTTTGTTATACATAAGGAAATACGTTTGAGTATTTTAGAACAAGAATAACCATGAAATACCCAGAAAAAATAGCACTGAGTGAAAGGACGTCATTCCTACTTGCCTGACTCGCGAGTCAGGCGTACCAACATTACATCACACTGTTAAAATGACGGTAACAAAACATTTTTTGCCGACTGTAAATGGGTTACAATTGCGTTGGAGGTCCTGTGTGCTTTTACACACATATTGCACTTTCCCTTGCTACCGTGTTTCTCCTCCACCAATATATATACAGTTAAACCTCGATCTAACGGACTAATAGGGGGGAGAGGGTGTCCGTTAAAGCCGATAGTCCGTTACAGCGAAGAATTTTTAGGGGGGAGTACGAAATTAAAAAAAAAATAATAATAATATTTTTCTCAAATTTCGTGTGCGTGTGTGTGTGTGTTTAAGTACCCCTGTATATGTATGTGTGTAAGTATCCTTGTATCCGTCCTGACCTGACCTTACAAAAACGGAGAGGGAAGTGAATGTTAAATTAAGAGAAGAGCTAAGTAAGAGAAAAAAAGGTGGCCAATGGATAATGAAAAAGAGCAAGGCGGTAAGGAATTAAAGGAGAGACTCTCGGTCAGGGTGATATGGGGAGAACTATAGTAAGGTATAAAGAATCAAGTCTCATGTATTTAACAACAAAAGTTATGAGGATAATGATGGCTAGGTAATAAAAGTAATGAACATTCAGGGATTGACAAACGTTAAAATTGAAGATTTGATTGATGATAAATGTATTATGTGTCTTAATCAAACTCTAAAGAAAATAAGAGATGTGAATTTTGGTATTCATGAAATACTAATAGAACAAATAAGAGATACAATTATGGAAACTTTCCATTATTTTCAACTATTTATTGGTATGAGATTGTGGTGGATAATAAAATGAATCTAATGGTTTTAGGTATATAAATCCAACACATTTTCACACACCCACACTCAAAAAAAACTTTTCGTGTTTATTACCTACCTCAGCCTCAGACTCAATCACAGCAGTAAGGGAAGTAGTGGCTCGGGCAGACAGGTTGGCGGCAGCTATGACACCTGAAGCATGTCTTCTTGTCAGCCTTTGACTGACACCGTACCATTGGCTCCCTCATCTCGGTTGCCGATGGTCCTGCACCTTCAGCTGTGCCAGAGGGGAGGTTGAGGGAACACACCTGTCTGATGGCCAGCTTCACCTGTCAATGCTGTGTCGGGGTGTTGAGGCGTTCCTCAGCTGAGGCCCTGATGAGTTGCAGGGCCAATTCGTGCATGTATTTACGTCTGTGCATGGAGCTGCCTCATACCCTGGCAGTGTTGCTCTGGTAAATGATCCACGAATTTATGACACTCGCATTCAGCATCCCAAAGAACACACACAATGGCCACCTATTTGTCTTCCTGCTGCAGCTATAAGTTGCACACATCTGGTCAAACGTGTCGACCCCTCCTTTTGTTTCATTATAAAATTCAATGATTTCAGGCTTCCCACTGACATTATTCACTGATGGCTGTGTGTGCATACTTGATAGCAGGAGCACATTTTTCTTGCTTGTCTGTGTTCTAGGGATATATGAAACGAGTGTCATATCTTTTGTGAACAGGAATGCCGAGCTGCCAGGTGTTCGGGTGTCCTTTTGCCTCATTACTTCTGGGATTTCTGGCTTGTTCGCCCTCACTGTCCCCACCACCGTCAGCCCTTTACTTAGCATGTCCAGTATGAGGGGCACAGACGTGAACCAGTGGTGATGTTCCTGTTTGTGTTGTGGTAGAGGCGTGTGAGGTCTTTGGTGAGCATGTGGCCAAGTTGCAGTCCATGTCTTGGTGTAGTACCCTGTTTTCCTAGGTAGGGGATATCTTGCAAAATGTACTTACTTTTCACATCGTTCACAATAACAATTTTTATCCCATATTTTGCTGGCATGTTTGGGATATACATCCTAAAAGGGCACTTACCCCTAAAAGCCAGCAATTGTTCATCTACTGTGAGGTTTTCGTGGGGTGTGTAGTTGTCCTCACAGTAGGCCATAAACATGTCCCACACAGCCCTGACTGGGGCGAATTTGTCAGTGGCCTGCCTCTGCTCCCGCGTGGCCATGTTGTCAAACCTGAGACAGTACAGCAGAAAGCAAAAACGCACCTCAGACATTGCTGCCATGTAGAAAGGAGCTCCTGCCACAGGGCACCACAACTCCTTAGTATTCAAGTGGTTATCTTTTCTGTAACCACTGAATATAAGAACACCTAGCAGGGAACGTATCTCTGCTGCTGCTGTTTGCTGTATAGTCGATGTCTGTCTCCTGTACCTCCTGGCAACAATATCAATTTTCTTGTTGGTGAACTCCACAATCAGATCGACCATGGCATCAGTCACAAACAGGCAAAAACACTCATCTGGTGTGGTGGCCTGAGCAGCTGATTGTGTGGGACCGGGCCTAATTGATGCCACAATATTTCGGGCTGCTGTAGCTACCCGAGGCCTTGTGTGCCACACATAGCCTGAGCGACTTTTGACTGTTGCAGAGTTAATACAATTAAAGAATAAGAAAGCAGCAGGTCCTGATGGGATAAAGCCAGATTTGTACAATGTATTTTTAGATAATAAGGTACTGATGACAATGCTAGTAAAATGTGGAAAAGTGATATGAAAGAAAAAGAAAGTCTACATCTATACAGAGAGTGGAGAAAAGAACTTGGGGGCCAAGAAGAAATCTACGATAATAGTGAAGCAGCAACAATTTTGTCAAGTGCCGCACAAATAATACGAACTTGGGGGACAAAAAAAGATTCAATAATCTACCAACAGTGTGAAGATCAAAAATAAGATGTTGTTCACTTCCTCTTACATTATGATGCCTATAACGAAGAAAGAAGTAAAAACATAATGTTACAACACCCATATAACCAATGTGAAAACAACATAATTGGCAGGTTCCTTTTGGACGAGAATTTAACACAAATTAATAAATTAACAATTTACAAATTCTGGCAAACAAGAGAAAAGGGAAAGTGTATGAGGGATAGCCAAAATAAAACAAGATCCAGACCGTAAAACAAATGAGAAACCACATGAGGAAGTGCTGCTTCTAAGGCAAGACTTCCGCCATTAATCTGAACCTGAGGTGTGGGCTTCAGCTAATGAACGGAGGGTAGGAATATTACACTCAATTCTCTCATCTTCTAAGGCAAGACTTCCACCATTAACCTGAACCTGAGGTGTGGGCTTCAGCTAATGAACTAAGGGTATGAATATTACACTCAATTCTCTCAGACACTCACACTCACTTATCTGTGTCATTTACAGCACCTACTGACACCTACACAACTGAGGGTAGGAATATTACACTCTATTCTCTCATCTCACTCTCAGACACTCAGACATTTACAGCACCTACTGACACACCTACACAAATGATAAATTGACATATACAGCTGGTCAAGTTGATGTCAAAAGGTCACACATTTGTCCTTACCACCATAGAAGGTAAAACAATATTTTTGTCCCCATAGACTCACATATTAATTGGAGATGAATATATCCCACTCAGCACTACAGGGTTTAACCCTTTCGCTGCTATGTGCGTCTCTAGACGATCACCTTTCAATCCTGCTATGCACCTCTAAAGACGCCCGCTCGACAGCCTGCTATACGCGTCTTGAGTAGTTGACCTGACCCACTTCACACGGTCAGATAATAAACCCACTTTGCCGCCTCTCCCTTCCTCTCTCCTCCTCCCTTCCTTTTACTTTCCCTTCTTCCTCCCTTCTCTTATCATACCCATCTTCCTCTTCCTCCTTTCTCTTCGTTTCCTTCCTCGAATCCTTTTATATAAGACTGAGTGTACATTTTCCATAATTATATATAATATAATATTGAGAAAGTTTTATAAATGAAAAGGAGTGTCCAGTAAAGGAGTAAATAAAAATTTACTTACACATGATCCCCAACAGCATAAAGCCCTATTCCTACCCCTCCCTTTCTTCGTGAGCGATAATTCCGATGCATTTCCCTTGATGTACATGTCATTTGGAGAGAGAGAGTTATTACAGTACGGAAGGCTAGGGGAGGGGAAGAGGTAAAGGAAAGGGAGGGGGAGACAATTATCAGATTAGGTTCTTATGGGTGTGACGAACTTGCACACACACACACTGGAGAGGGAGCGGCTCAATAACCGCAGAGGGATGGTGTGGGGGATGAGAGGAAAGAGGTTTGGGGATGATAGGGAGGGAGGGTTAGGAAGGAGAGGGAGGAGGTGGTGGAGTGCTTACATCAACTGTGTGGTCTCACCCCCTACCCCTCTCCACCACATGTAAACATATATATATGTATAATCATAGATAAAATTGAGAAAGTATTTTCAATGAAAACTAATGAATAATAAAAGACTTTCTCCCTTCAAACCACACGACAAATTTACCGGATGATGATCACTACAGCATACAGCAGATGTAAGTGTTCAGTAAAGATACATATATTTATCAATTTTTTCATAAGCATTTGTATATAAGATAACCACTGGAAAAATAAAAGAGAATAATTGTAAAGAAAGTAATGGTGTATTCAAGAATAATTCAATACAAACATATGAATAAATGAGCCTGTTCTGGTATACAATGAACATGTAATAACACAGTGTAATAATAT
The DNA here is from genome assembly GCA_033782935.1 of Petrolisthes cinctipes. Classification (NCBI taxonomy): domain Eukaryota; kingdom Metazoa; phylum Arthropoda; class Malacostraca; order Decapoda; family Porcellanidae; genus Petrolisthes; species Petrolisthes cinctipes. The sequence continues at coordinate 69,161 of JAWQEG010004465.1, forward strand.
AACTGATACAGGTAAACACATATACAATTCATGAATTAGCTAGGAGGAAAGCCAGTATTGGAATGACAACCAAACACATATATACAATAAATGAGCAGGGAGGAGAGCCACTAATATTTTGTGTGTACATGGTAACTTTCAAAGCATTGAACACACAAGGGCACCTGGCATTCTTTGCACATAAATGTTACTAGCTTCCGAGCCCTGGGACGACGTTCTGTATGAGCACACACTTTACATTGCCTCTGTGCACGTGTTCGATTCTTCCTCGTTTCCCCTTCCTGCATTGCTGGTGGTGGTATAGTTATGAGGTGGTGAAGAGCAATGTAGTCTCGTCCACGAAGGCGATCTGGAAGGTCAGGGCGAGATAAGGCGCGACCATGAAGAACAGAGGTTGGGGTACCGTATCGCTCCAGAATCTGGTACACCAAGCCACTGCAAAATGTTTTCAGTGGAACATGCTTGCCTGATTTCACCAGAAAGAGATTGTATGCATTCAAAATAGACATGTCTACCAGATGAAAAAAAAGTTTTTTGTACCACTTCGTTGATTTTCTGACGCATTCAATATTACCAATTTGCATGTCTGACTTGTCGACCATCCTCCTGTTTTGCGTGTAATCCAGTGCAACATCAGGCTTCATGATTACTACTTGTGTATTGTAGCTCCTTTTCCCAGAGTCTTTCATTTCCCCGGTGTGGACAGTGGTGAGGAAGTTTACTACTCTTTTATCGCACCATTGAACTGATAATATATCGTCACACTTCTGGAGATGGATTTCATTTTTTTTCAGGCCTTTATATAATTTTGGCATATCTTTCCTATTTGCTCTAACGGTCCCTACATAGTCAGTGTTATTAGCAGTGAGATATTTACATAAACGAGGGCTGCTATACCAATTATCACAATACAGTGTATGCCCTTTACTTAGATATGGTTCCATCAGTGCCTTCACTACAGCTCCAGATACACCTAAGGGATCATTCTGAGGGATATCCGTTGTTTTTCCAGTGTACACAATAAAATCCAGTATCACTCCCGAATCACAATCACAAATAACAAACAGTTTTATACCAAACCGGTGTCTTTTTAAAGGTATGTATTGCTTGAAGGCAAGGCGACCTTTGAACAGGACGAGGGACTCATCAATCACCAGCTTTTGAAAGGGGTGAAACACTTGCTTGAATTTTGTTCTCAGGCTGTCACTTACAGGTCGTATCTTGCGTAAACGATCATCCTTGTCTGCGTTTCTGTTGTTTGCGAAGTGCAAGTATTTCATGAGGAGAAGAAATCTGTCTCGACTCATGTACTTGCCAAACACTGGTGCTAGTACCAAAGATGTTGTTGACCAGTAGTCGTTTATACTGTGCATTTTTACAAATGGCATCAGCATAAATAAGGCCAAAAATGTATACATTTCTGCAACATTTGTGTCTTTCCAGCGCAGTAACCTCGAGTATGGTGAAGAGTCTGCATATCCCCTAAACACAAAGTAGTTATTGGTTTCAGTAACAATTGTGTCCAACAGAGAGTGATAAAAAAACAGAGTAAAATAATCCAAGTAAGGACTATATTCCGTTATCATCACGTGATCACTGACACCAGAATGGGTGTCATCAAAATAGCGTAACATTGGAGTGAAGGCTTGTCCACTTGTCCACTTCATTGGTTCCTGGCGATGAGTGTTGGGCGTATTTCTTCGTGGGCGACGAGTTGTGTTGTTACGTCGTGTAAGGTCAGGTAGAGGAGTCTGGTCACTGTCTTCCTCACTCCCATCACCTTGTTTGTCTTCTGAACCTGATGAATTACCTTCCACTTCAGGGTGCTCGTAACTACTTTCCTCGCCACCACTTGAGTAGCATGCTGGATTGTCCACATCCTCCTCATCGCTTGAATATTCTTCATGTCGTTGACGCGAAGTTGAAGGTTGGGGAGAGTGACCAGTAGCGTAAACTTGATTCATGGTGACAGCTATAGCAAAACCAAGAAAGTATATCAGTATATCTCTTGCCTTTGACAGAGAGTGAATGATGATTCGGCACACTTACTCCCCTCTTTTATCCTGCACCATCATCTTTTTTTGTTGTGGGCGGGGTATCCTACTCACTAAAGGGAGGTGACAGAATCACTGCGGTCATTGAGCCGCTCCCTCTCCAGAGAGCGAGAGAGAGAGAGAGGGGGGGGGGGGGTGGAGACGCTATAGTAGTTATCGGCTAGTTTCCACAATTCCACACAAAAAGAGGGGGAGTAAAAATGGAAAGGGATCAACTGAGTGGGAGTGTGTGTGATTATTTTATATACAAATATACCAGGGGTAGGGGGCTCGTCAGTTGTACAACTATACTTGTAGATATGTATATGTACAGGGTACACTTACATATGATTTTATCATGTTGGTAGAAATAAGAAATAATATAGGCTACTATAGGGATATTATATGGGTAAGGTAGGGTTGGGGGGGTTGTGCAGTACGTACAGTGTGTGCGTGTTAGCCACGAAAATGTTATAGATAGCGAGCACGTGATAATTTCACATCGTACCTTCCCATTCCCTCTACACTCTCATTTCCAGATATGTAAGTACATAAGCTGATATTTATCCTACAGAATGGAGCAAAAAGTACCGTCCCCCTCTTTATCACATAATAAATATGTGTAAATTGTGTACCTTTTCACTACTGCACATTGTGTCTTGTTTACCTAAAATATTCATTATATATTATATGTATCATAATTTCTAATATCAACACACACTGTATGTACGTACAGTACTTATTTACGTACTGTACGCAGTGATGCTTTTGTATATAGTGAAGTTAGATAGTCAGAGAGATGGAGAGATGGGAAATATGGTTACTAGGGGCATGGGGTGGGTAGGGGCCTCGTCAGTTGCATACAATATGAAGCCCGAAGGCGGAACAAACAATTAATCAGAATCACTTTCATCACTTTTCATCGTACACGTCATATAATTAAAATAATAAATATGACTATATATTATATCTGGATAGAGTATGTAACTATAACAGCTAGAATCAGTGTGACTGCCGACCTCTAGCTATGGGCTGATATGAGTATGGTATATTTTATAAATCTTGAAAGGGAAAGTGTTTATTCATTAGTTTTCATGGAAAATAATTTCTCAATATTATCATTAATAGAGATACTGCCATGGAGCTGTGAAAGTCAATAATTATACGTAAGATAAAATTGAGTGTGTTATCAATGAAAACTGGTAAATAAACGTTTTCTATGATGGATCAAAAACAGGTCGTTTTTATTATCAGAGAGGGGAAATATCCTTTTTTTCCCTCACTCCACAGCTCCATGGCAGTATCTCTATCAAAGATAATATTGAGAAATTATTTTCCACGAAAACTAATGAATAACAAACACTTTCCCTTTCAAGATTTATAAAATATACCATACACATATCAGCCCATAGCTAGAGGTCACCAGTCACACTGATTCTAGCTGTTATTGTTACATACTCTATCCAGATCTAATATATAGTCATATTTATTATTTTAATTATATGACGTGCAAGATGAAAGGAGAGAAGTTGAGTAAATTTTTTGTTCAGCCTTCGGGCTTCATATTGTATGCAACTGACAAATACAAATTTCCCCTTTTCTATTATAAAGTAACCCTCCAATAAAATAAATAATGCATAGGAAAACCCATCCTCTGTGGAATATAAGAAGGAGGGGGTGGGAAGGTCGGAAGGACATGGAGAGATGGAGGAGGTAGTGGAGGGCTTACATCACCCCCCTACCCCTCCACCCTGTACTCTCTCTCTCCAAATGACATGCACATCAAGATATATGCATTGGGAATGTTGCTCATGAAAGAAAGGGAAGGGTAGGGGTAGGAGTAGGGATAAAGGAAGGGAAGGGGTAAGGGAAGGAGAGAGAGAGGCAGGCAAGTTGTGGGTGAATCAGGCAGGTGCTAATTACAATCCTTTCCTGTCCCAGAAAAAATTGAGCACTGACAAGGAAGAGAATACAACATCCAGCCACACTAAGCTTGCACTGGGAATGAACAATTCAGCAATGAAAGGGTTAATTCTCTTTTAGTCCAGCAATGCCTTTTTTCATACATTACAGTATGTATTCCATTTACTGTAGAGAAATCCTTTTGTTTAGAGAAAGAACCTGTCGTAAATGTTTATTTGGGGAGAGCATTTGGAATATCCTGTACGAGTTTTGAATAGGGTGAATATGACTGTAGGTTTTAAAGTAAACTGTGAAAACTTTGCAAAATATCAAAAGTAGCCTAACTTTATGATACTAATAAGCAATGAAGTTTATGGGGACTTCACTTTGACACACTAATGAGGACTGTTAGTAAAGTAGCAAAGTTAACTTGCATCAGTTGAATATATATGGTAATTTAATGTGTAAGTATGAAATATCAACAATTCCTTCATGGTGGTACAGAATACAGTGTGACATAATATATGTTACCATATCCCATTCAACCCCATTCTGAAAGTAACAAAGGTACAACTTTTTCTTTCACAGTATTCTTCTATCATAGGCTTAGTAACATACTCATAGGGTCAATTTTTTCTAATATCACTTCATAGATGTTCTACCAAAAAAACCCACTATACTGTCCCTTGGGACGAAAGTACCTAAATAAAAGCATATTTCCTGAAACAACATGAGTAAAGAAATAATATGATGAGTTGGAATGAAACCACTACTTGACAAAATAGGAAATTCATTCAGCTTTATTTGTTTCATTACAAAAATACATAATTACATGTACTATCTGTACAAAATACATAAACATAAGTATTATCTGTAACAAAAGACCAATTAATTGGCACGTTTTGGTTAGTTATATCACATTTAATGCAGTACACTGACTAGAGTAAACAAAAAATATAATTATCTGTGCTGAACTGATTATTAATATGTGGCAAATATTCTATGTAAGTAGGATTAAAGACGCATGAAACTTAAGGTTAAATTATAGTAATCATTCTTGAGATTATAACCACAACCTTAAAACTAGATGTGGAATGAAAAGAAACAGATTCTTTGAGTATTAAGGCAAAGATACACATTACATGCTGAACATACAGCTCTTGCCTTCGCCTGACAATTTTCATTGCGGCACCTGCGGAACTCCCCACTGATGACTGGGAGATGCTTGGCTCCTAATTGCCTGAGTGAATGTGATGGGAGAGGTGACCTATTGCAAGGTTTCATCCTTTTGGGAGAGCTCAATTCATCAGAGTCACCATTGTGGTCAAGTTTGTTCCTTTTTTCATAAAAATACCTCTTTAACAATTGGTCAGCCAGTGTTAGCTTAAAGTCCAAGTAGTCCATTGCTTTTGTTTGACAGGCACACCTGTACTCCAGCCAACTGTTAGCTGTGCACATGTCAAGCATGTGAAGAACTGTTCTAACTGTCCATTTTTTAGTCTTGGATGAGCTTCTGAAGTAACTGATAATTTGATCATGTACAGTCACGAGCATAAGTTTCTTTACCCCCATGGCGAGAATGAGGTCGAAGTTGTGGTTGGAGAAGGGCCAGGCAAACGAACACTGGGGGTCAGTATCTCATGACTGTGTAAAATTTGTTGTATTCAAGTGAACACCTCTAGTGACATGAAGCATCATCCGAACATTATGAACTGGTTCATTTTTGTTCGTCCAGTCCATATCCAACGACGACTTCGACCTAACTCTCGCCAGGGGGGTAAAGAAACTTATGCTCGTGACTGTACATCCACTCTCCCCATTGCTGAATTATATTCTTTGACTACATGTGGCCTGTTTACCTCAATGTACTTATTTTCAGCTTTTGACCATCTTTTACAAGTACCTTCTGGATCCACAGAAAATTCACTGGAAGCCATGTAAACTACATTTTTATCCTGCCAAGCTGTTAAAGCAACTTTCCTATCATTCCTAACTTGTACATCATTTAAGCCTCTTCCTTCCCTTTTCAGGGTTTTTTCCGGTTTGAACTGGACTTCTTTGGGAATCATATTCCTCTTTATTGTTCCTGTAGCTCTGTAACCCTTTTTGTGCAGTTCCTCTAACAGTCTCACACTGGTGAAATACCTGTCAAAAAAAATACTTGTCCCAGGTTCAATAGTGGGGACAAATCTTAAGACAGCTACCTCTCCAATACCTTTTACATTTACATCCGACACAGTATTACTAACCATATTAATGAGAGAATCTTTTCCCTGAAATATCTCAAAGTCTAGTACCATACCACTGGGTGAGGCCAACACAAACGTCTTTAGCCCATCAGGGTTTGGCTTTCCTGGTACATGCTGTCTAATACTGACCTTGCCTCGGAATGGTATCATGCTCTCGTCAATACTAACCTTATTGGGTCTTGGTAGTTCTAAACACCCTCCTCTGACTTCATTTAAAATGTTTCTCACCTTCCATAGTTTATCCTCCTTTCTCTGCTTTGGGGTAACCAAGTTATCATTCACTACTTTTAGATATGACCTCAAGTTAAAGAACCTATCCCTGGTCTAGTTCTAGGAAATTTACTAACAGACATAACAAAATTAATACCAATGAATAAGGCCATTTCCTCCTTTGTTACATTTAATGATTCCTCCTTTTCTTCTGTATGCTTTATATTTGTAAAAACAGTCATTTGGTCAACAAAATCTTCAGACACATACCCCTTGAAGTATTCTATGGGGGTAAGGACATTCTAGTTACTTGATTTCCTGTGCTGGTGTCCTGAGAACTCAGTGACGCACGATAATTCTGGTCTCTCATGTAAAAGAAGCGTCTTGTAGTTGTAGTAGAAGAGGTAGGGGTAGCTGAATCCTCTTCATCCTCTGACTCTGATGTGAGACCGTCGTTGTTGCCACTTAGTGCTCGGGCTTGAGGTACCCACTCCTCATCTTCATCCTCACTACAGTCGCTGAAATCTGCATTGAAGGGCAACACACCTGAAAGAGAAGATGCAATTGAGATACTGCAATTATAATTACAATACAGTTAAATTCCCTTTTAAAGGGAATAAAATACATGCAAGTTTATAATGATATTATATGAATCCTGAGAGAGGAGGAACTTTTTCATGTTTACATAGCCTAGTTATGAATTCATATGACCAAAATTCCTAAATTCAATTGTAAAAGTATTATATTACGTTAAACATGGAATCTAATCAACATACAGTTTGGGGAATAGTAATGACAACTCTCAAAATACCATTTGGGTCCCTGGTTGGCTTTTTTTTGTTGACATGATTGCCAGAGTTTATGGAGGCTTGTGCCACCAGCTTTTGCCTCCTTCCATTACCTGTGAAAAAATGCATAATCAATCAGCATTGCACAATTACTTAATATGTTTCCATTCAAATAGGTATTTATTGAAAGAATTACCATTTTGTAGCAGTGTTACCAGATCCGGCTAGGTCCCAGTATTTTCCTGTACTTTACCACGGTTATTTCCCAGTAATTTGCCCAGGTTAGGTCCCGGTAGTCTGCCCAGGTTAGGTCCCGGTAGTCTGCCCAGGTTAGGTCCTGGTAGTCTGCTGTGGTCTAGGTTAGGTTAGGTAAGGTCAGATAACTTGGAAATGGGGCATTTGCGGAGGAAATGCCATAGAAGAAAATAATCTTAGAATGGTCTAAATAAGTGGGTAATGAAGGTAGAAAAACCGTACACAATAATGGTAATTCTTTCAATATTAACCTTCAATTATCATTATTTCTCTAACTTTTATTCTATAGGCAAATAATTATAAGGCTCAGATAATCTGGTTTAACCTAGGCATTGTTAGGTTAGGTTTAGTTAATATCATCTACTCTTATGTTTCACCATCCAATTATCATTCCTATCCTCCACACATCTTAAACTACCTCCACCACCAGCAGCATTGTTCTATATTTCACAGTACACTAGGAAATTGCAAAGGAACAGATATACTGCATCAAGTCTGCGAGATACTATGTTACCCAAACAATGCGTAGTTAAATCCCCACTTAAAGGGCTCGAGTTAAAGAGACTAAATTACACGTGATTTTGTAATTACGAACATGAATCCTGACTGAGAAGGAGCTTCTACATAATTACATATGAATTCATACGACCTAAAATCCTGAATATAACTTATATAAGTAATAAAATGCACTACATGCAAATATTTCACAACACCAAATCCCAAAAAATAGCATACTTGAGCGTCACTTTCTTTCCGGCCAAGCCATGTTTACATTGACCTCTTTCTTCATATTATGCACTTATACCTCAACATACTTTTCATGATTAGGAGTCATAATATCATTTCTAACATATAAACAGAGTCAAATACGATGTACTTACGAAGAGTTGGGGCGCTTGACGACGAGGACATGGTGATGCATACTTAGAGTCAGCTGTGTTCGGGCAAGTGTAAACAAACAGAGCACTTGGCGCCAAAATGTGCAGATGAAGTCCTTCAGTTGATTTGGGAACGAGTGTCAGGCGGGAAAATTAAACGTAGTAGATGCTAGGGATTTTTACTTCTGAAACATTATAATTGCCTCTGGGATATAACAGCTTCTGGCTAGCACAGTGCTAGAGTCTGAGGCTGCAATTCTGTGGCCCAGCGTTCGATTCTTGCTCGGAACACGATAAAAATCTTTCACTGATGCCAGAGGTTACCACCCCTGTGAGCAGGGGGTGGGGGGTTTGAGTCAGCTGTCTTCCTGCTTAAGCAGCCATAGCCAAAGCTGACTCGGGTCTCACGTGGGTGGAGAGGTCTTTGGGCCACTCATCATCCTTGTGATGCGTGCTATAGTTGTGTTTCATACACACAGTGTGTGCTACACTCTGTCCCATTGACTGCCACTCATTGGCGGACCTTGACCTTTAACCGAATGGGATAGCACTAATGATCATCAGCATTAACCATATGCTTCCTAAAAACATAGGTATTATTGTATTTAGTCTGCACTTCTTGACGAATTCCTTTTAGCTCTTGTGATGGGGGTTAATTAAGGCCTGGTTAGATTATATCAAGAAGTTCCAAATTCCCCATTCTCAAATCTCTGCCTAAGGCGAGAGTTATTCCAGATAAATGCATCATGAGTGCTACCAGGGTATTTTGCACACAGTTATGTAGGCTACTGATCACTGTTGGCAACAACTTAGATGTTGAAAGAGTGATACTGTTTCCTGTTCACATACAAATGTTCACTTTCCTTGGGTGCTTTGATTGGAACATGTGTACAATCAATTGTTCCAATTACATTAGGAAAACCTCTTAGTCTATGAAATATATGCTTAGTGTCTGTTGTGGCAGCTATTCTTCTAGGCATTTTTATTTCCAGTCTTGTTTTTCTGTAGAGGGCTTCTGTCACTTTATTTATCACTCTAGACACAATAGACCAACAACTCTGAAAGCTATCACTTGCATAAAATCTTAAGGGAACTAAAACCAATGTATGAGTGGGGATAGCATGAGATCGCCTGGTAACTTTTCCAATTTCTGAAGCTCATCTCATAATCTTAATATTTCTACTCGAGGAAAACGATAATACTGTATTAGGTGATTATCATCGACATGGAGTTGCAATGCAAGTTCCTGATCAACAACAACAACGAGTTCCATGGTGACATGTCTGTAAAGTACGCCTGGCAGCTCCGTTTTTCGGATGTTTCACTCCCGTATCTCGGGTAAGGGTGCCTCCTCGCTTCCTTAGGTAAGGCTGTACGATAGTTTGAGTTAAGGGTCCCGTAACTCGTTAGTGAATCACACCCTCGCCCGCTAAGGGAGTCTTACGCCAGTAGTTTAAAAAAAATTGAGGGCCCTTACTTGAAAAAATCGTAGTTTTAAACACACCTCCCTATGAGGAACACTCACTAACCTAAATATTATTGGAATTAAAGGGATGAGTGGCCAGGGAGGGTGGACCATGCCTTCTTGAGACCCTGTATTAAGATATGAAATAAAAATAATATCTATACACATGTATTTAGAAACAAATTTTCAAGTAATTGCAACCATATTTTCATATTTATAACACATATATTCATCTACGGGGCAAGTTCCAGTTACTTTTATGAACACCATAAGGATACGTTGGAGTCGATTGGACATTGTAAACACACACTTGTCCTCGCCGTTCTTCACAGCTGACTGGTGAGTCCCACCACTTGAAGTTTTTTGGCCATAAAATATGTTAGTAACTTATCTATTGGGATATTGAGACGTCCACCAACAAAAATTGTCGAGTGACCTTATTGCATAAGGGCAGAAATGTTGACAAGGTTCAATATATGAAATGTGATCCATGCCAATACTTCAGATTTCGCGCTTGTATAAAAAAATTTGAACAGAACAATATGACACAGATGGTTTATGTGTTAGAACAATTGATTAATGTAGAGTAATGTATGCAAACCTGCGTTTATCATACATGTATGCACTTGAAATGTTGGTCCAATCCAGTAACTTAAGTTACAGGAAGACAAAAAAATCTGGGTTAGTCTTCAACATAACAATCAAATTTAGGCTTATTATCAAGGAAATTATTATCTCTCCATTAATTAACCCTAGAATGCAAACCCCGTTTTTTTGTTACGTAAATGCAAACGTCAGGTCCACCGGACCCGTTTTTGGAAAATTAATAAAAAATAGAAATTATACAGTTTTACTAAATTTGAAATGTGTACTATATACAGAATTTCCTCAGCTACAAAATGGTGTAAAGGGTTTCAAAGTAAAGGGAAATGTAAAGGATTGGGGGGAACATATGTACATGTAACAAAAAATTTAAAATTAATGTGATAATTTTACAAAAAAATTGGGTAAAACAAAATGTTTTACAGGAGGCACTTAATTTCTTCTGGGGAGGTCCACTGTACCTGGGCCCACCATACACCAGGTGGGAAACCCTTAATGAAGGCCAATCCCGTGTGGTAGAGGCTGTAAAAGAAAGGTCAAAATTTAGACACCAAAAATATTGATTTTTCCCCCGCATGCCTTATTTACCGGGCAGTTTGTGCAATGATACATAAAAAATACTTACTTTAAAAGCAGTTGTGGCACAATCCAACAGTGTGAGACAGGCAGATGGGATTAGAGCATCGCTGGCACCTATACCGAGTCTTCCTGTTCAGCTTCCCCTCACAGTACTTGCAACGTACAGACGGGAATCGCGAGTCCTTCATGGTAGTCACCCCTGATGGACCTGCTGATACACCTGTAGAAGGAAGCTGAAACACACTGCAGATATTTAAGCGTAAAGACTGAGATATGCGAGACTCATTGAGCCGGTGTTGTGCATGGGGCTTCATGAGGTCAAGTGCTAGCTCTTGTAAGAAAGCCTTTCTTTGGATAAAGAGGCCTCCTGTTCTTTGTTTGTTCAGACCATGAATAATCCATGCATTGATGAGGCCAGCATTCAACATTGCATAGAACATGCACAGAGTCCACCTCCTAGTTTTTCGAGCAGTTGAGTATGCACCACACATCTGGTCAAAAGTGTCAACTCCACCTTTTGTTGAGTTGTAAAACTCAATTATCTCTGGTTTACCTGAGTCACCTATGCTGGGCTGTGTGTGCATAGAAGAGAGTAACATAACATTCTTTTTTGCCTTACTGGCCTTTCTAGATACGTAAGACAAAATAGTGATATCCTTGATGAAAGCAAATGCTGAAGAGCCAGGGTCTCTGTCGGCCACCTCCTTCATCTGAAGTGGAATTTCTCTTTTATTATGCCTTATCGTCCCAACATAGGTAAGGCCACAGTTAGTGAGCAGGTCAGTTACCATGGGAACTGACGTGAACCAGTTGTCTGCTGTGATATTTCGATTTGAACGAAAGTAGGGGCGTGCTAGGGACTTTATTACTGTATGGCCTAAATTCTCTCCAAAAACTGACTCAACCGTGCCTTTGCCAAGGTACGGAATAGCAGCACACAGGTATTTTGTTTCATTATCTGTTAGCATGAAAATTTTCAAACCATACTTAGCTGGTTTCAGGGGAATATACATCCTGAATGGACACCTACCTCTGAACGCAACTAACTGTTCATCGACACATAGGTGTTCACTAGGAGTGTACATTCGCCTGCAATTATCACTGAAAATGTCCCAGATTTTCCTGATAGGTGCAAATTTGTCCGTAGCTCGGCGTTCAACACGTGTGTCTGGGTCATCAAACCTAAGACAATTTATGAGAAACTCAAAACGACCCACTGACATAACAGCACGGTAAACTGGGCTGCTCGTGACTCGCCACATTTCCCTTGTCGACATATGGTTGTCCTTTTGTGATCCTGCGAAAATGAGAATTCCAATGAGAGCCTTTAATTCTAGCAAAGTTACAGGTGCCTGGGTCACTTGAACTCTACCATACTTAGCTGCTTCTTGACGAATTTTTGCATTCGTCCACTCTCTAACCTCCTCTATCATCCTGTCATTCCAAAAAAGGTTAAAACATTCACGGTAAGAGAGAGCATTTTGAGCATCATGAGTGGGCCCTAAAGATTCATGTACAACATTCCTGGCTGCCACTCGTGTCTTAGACGATGTCTGTGGACGAGTTGACCACTGAAAGCCAGAAACACTAGCAATTGTACTGGTTCTATACTGAACAACAGGCGGTACCTCGTCATCACCAGCATGTTGTCGCCCTCTTCTCCGTGGTCCAGGCTCAGCAGGGGTGGCAGAGGCAGGAGTAGGGGATGGCTGGAGTCCACTTGGCCCAGCGACAACAGGCGGTACATCATCATCACCAGCATGGCGTCGCCCCCTTCTCCGTGGTACAGGCTTAGCAGGGGTGGCAGAGGCAGGGGTAGGGGATGGCTGGAGTCCACTTGGCCCAGCGACAACAGGCGGTACCTCGTCATCACCAGCATGTTGTCGCCCCCTTCTCCGTGGTCCAGGCTCAGCAGGGGTGGCAGAGGCAGGAGTAGGGGAAGGCTGGAGTCCACTAGGCCCAGCGACATCAGGGTCGTCAATATCACTATCTGGGTATGGGGGTAAGGGGAATAAAGGCAGATCACCCACGCTCGCACCACGCTTAGCTGGGGTGCTGATGCGTCGTTTTTTGTGGGCTCTCACTATCTCATCACTCTCGCTTCCACTGCTTGTGTCGCTGGGCTCATAAGGTTTGTCAACAACACTATCATCATCATAATCATCACTATCCTCCATCACTACATCATTGACCTCACAGTCACTGCCTTCCTTGTCTGAACTTTGCCCTCTATCAAGAATATCAGACAAGGCACTACTATTCATCATATCCTTGAGTTCATCCTCAGTCATGATTTTGCGGCAGGTCATGGTTATGAGTAGAACATATAAGCAAAACGTAAAGCAGGGTTATTCTGAAACACAAAGAAAACTAGCCTGAAACAGATGCACCGCGAGGTATAGAAGCAAAGGAAAATATACTATGAAACACACACACAAATAAAGGCTGAAACACACTAAAAACTTTGGCCAAAACGTAAGCAAGGTTTATGTTGAAACACATGAAACTATTCTGAAACACAGTTGGATCTATGCTGAAACACAGGTACCACGTATGGCACAAAGAATAGCAAAGTTTTCCTGAAACACATAAATCACACCAAAATCACGAGTCGAAAATAACCTATATTCTCACACTTCGGGTTTACTAGACCCGTTTTCATTTTAGTACAGTCCCACAAACTTCGGGTCCAATGGACCTAAAAATTCAATATACAAAAAAGTATACGGAGTAACTGGGAAACAGCACTTACATCTCTAATGGTTGGTCACTGACTGAGCTTACACAGGCCCGCACCACTGTACCTCCTACGCACATGAGCTAGTCATGTGATGCGCAGTACGCGATGGGTGTACTGGACCCGGTGTTTGCATTCTAGGTGTTTGTTTTAATATTTGATTGGATATAAGTAATATATAGGGTGGTTATAGTCCCAAAATTTCATATTGTATGAGTATATTATATAGTTTTTAAATGATTCATTAAGGTACACTCAGGTCAGTGATACTAAGTAAACATGTGTCCATATAAACAAAGTACAGTATGTATGTTATTTCATCCATCAGACGATCCTCACCTGACCTAACCTAATATCAACTGTGAGGCTGTCTTCTGGAGTCTTGAAGCTCGGCAGATGACTGACCTAACCGGTATGTAATTTAAAACATAATTTCCGAAGGGTAATAAATATATCAAGCCACTCAAAATAACTCACAATACTGTATACCTACAGAGTACCGGGTACTGAGTGAAAATGATTTCTTTTGGTAGTACTGTACGGTAAATAAAAGCATTTGTGTCCTTAATTGGAACTACAGAATTTTTGTGGCTTTTATGCATTTCCATGTGAAATTTAAACAATTTAAAGATATTGAGACAGAAGTGTCTCTTTCATTGCAGTTTATAATCAGTGGAGGAGATTTAGATATTTTATACTTTATTTACTTATAATACATTTTAGGAAACAATCTGTGATATATTGATTAGGGAAAATATGGGAATCATGTCTCACACAATAGTCCCAAAATTTTGTTACATACCGGTATTTCAATCTTACCAAATATGGGAAACAATAAAATACGTGTTTGTATGTGTGTTTTGTTTTATATACTGTACATATATGGTACATTTGTACATATTCTCCAAAAAATCCATATTCAGCCTTATGTTATGTTGTTCTGGGAGCATAAACATTTTTTACATCTGTTTTCCATTTATTGATCTAACCCTCATATTCTTTTCTGGTTTCTTAACCCCTCCGGGACGGGCCAAGAATGGAAATACGTTCTGTGGTTCTGGGCGCAATACTAACTTTTACCCTGCCTGTCCGGGTATTTCCCGGAAAATCACTCTACTTCTCTTACTCCCTACGTCTAAACTACAATACTGAACAACTTAAATTTGATTGTGTACTCACCATCAACTCCTCCTCTTTCCATTAAAACCAACCCCAGCTCTCTAGGACACTCCATTGCCGAGAAATCAAGTGAGGAATGGAGGTCACTTTTCCCGTGAGAGCGAGGCTGCGTTCGCTTTGTGAGCGTGGCTGTGACTCAATCTAGCTGGTTGCACCCGCGGAGTGGAGGTTACAAGAGAGGTTTCGCCCGGCAGCGCGGTAAGATACACCGAATCGAACGAGCCCGTATTTTCTTCACTACGCCCAGCCATTGTCACGGTCAAGCACACACTGATTGAATGTGGGGATGAAAAGGTCTGGTGGTGAAGTATAGCCAGATCAAAAAAAATCCCGACAAATTTGGCGTTTTTCCCCATAAATTACCAAAAGCGGGATTTCCCGCTGCCCGGACTCTGTCGACAGAGCGGGATTTCCCGCTGCCCGGCCTCTGTCGACCGAGCGGGAAATCCCGCTGCCCGGACTCTGGGGGTTAATGTCTGTCTTTATTTCTTACATGTAACATCAGGCAACATGCAGAATGATCATCACTGGCTTCAGATGTGAAACATTAGGAGGATGGAGGAAAGGGTTAGAGTGAGGCTGCGAAGAAGAATTGTTCCGGATTGCAGCAATCCATTTGAAGACCTGGCTGAGGAAGAGTTCCTCCTACGCTTCAGGCTCAGCAAGGAGTGTGTGCTGAACCTCTTACAAAATATCACTGAACAACTTCCCATTGCTGCAGATGCAAGAGGTACAGTACCAGTTATGGAGTCTGTATAATTTTGGTTTCCATGTGGGTGGGGTCACTCTTTAGCCAAGCTTCATATTTATGCTGTTGTTGTACTGTAGAAATAGAATCCATTATGACTGATAGAATATGTCATCAGATCATATTTTTATATTTTTACAGTATTATATAAATATATATCGGTATGTATATATATATATATGTTACTATAGCATGCAGAGAGAGTAGAGAGAGGACACTAGTGGTTGTGATTAATTTGCAATGTTGAATGGCAATCAGTGGAGTGAGATTGTTTGACAGAGTCAGAAATGAAACAGTGTGTGGGTCACGGCATTTGTATAAAGAAAAGCATGCAGTTTAAAATATGCAAATTCCAGGTTTGTTTATTCATATAAGAAGATGAAGGGTCCAAGATGTATTTTAGAGGAATAGCATATATCCATAGAATGTAATATACAGTAAATTACAGTGGTGTGTAATACAGTACATATGTAACCACAGCGAATGTACAGGGACAGTTGTTTTAACTAATTATACTGTAATTTCCCAATAGGTTGCCCGATACCACAACATCTGCAGGTCCTCATAACTTTGAGATGTATGGCTACTGGTGGACATCAACTGACAATTAGTGACTGCTATGGAGTGTCTCAGACTAGTGTCAGCAAATGTCTGAGGACAGTGACACCCACTATTGCGCAGATGGCAAGGGATTATGTGAAGATGCCAACAGGCTTGGATGTAATTCGGGTGATGGGGGGTTTCAGGGACATTGCTGGTATGCCAGGAATTGTTGGTGCTATCGACTGCACCCATATTCACATTCTGCGGCCAACCTGTGATAATCCTGAGCTATACCGCAATAGAAAAGGCATTTTTTCCCTTAACTGTCAAGCTGTATGTGGGCCAGATTTAACTTTTTTTAATATAGTGGCCAGATGGTGGGGTAGTGCCCATGACAGCAATATTTTTAATAATAGCAGGCTACGTCATGAATTTGAGCAAGGCATGCACAGGGGTAAGTTGTTGGGTGACATGGGCTATCCTTGCAGGAGTTATCTGTTCACTCCACTAATTAATCCCAATAACAACGGTGAAAGATTATATAATGAGGCACACATTAAAACTAGGAATAAAGTAGAATGTGCATTTGGTGTGCTTAAAAGACGCTTTAGCTGCTTGGGAAAGCGTATCTACACAGCTTTAGACACCACAAAAAACATTATTTTAGCGGCTGTTGTACTGCATAATTTTGCTATCCTGAGAAGAGTCCCACTCCCAAATGATCCTGTTGAATCAGATTCAGACTCAGACGAATCTAATGCAGATGATGATGGTGCTGACCCTGAAGTAGAAATTGCCAACAACAATGGTGCACAACAAGCTGAAAGGGGTAGATATATAAGAGCATACTTCTGACAACCCCCCCCCCCCCCACCAAACTAGCATGCTTAATTTTGTTTGTTATATGGATTCAGTAGGTACTCTCCCTGGCTACCGCATGACATGAACAAAAATAAATTTTCACCATATTGCTTCAGAATACAAAGATGACATCATTTTTGTTTTCTCATCCATCATTTTCTTTTTGTCATCTAGCATTTCCCTTTCTTTTCTTTTATTTTCTAAGGTTTGTTCGTGAATTTTCATTACTATATCATGTTCTTCCTTTTGAAACTTAGAAAGTGTTTCGTATGCATCCCTGCTTGCACCGTCTTCCACTTTCCTTTTCCTGGCTTTAAACTTTTTTCCAATCCTTTTTGATGTAACGGAAGGCTGTATTGGTGGTATTTCACTTGGGGACGTAGCTGGTACTGATGCCTGCACTGAGGTGGGAGGAAGAGGCCTACGTTGGTTGGAGGAGCTGTGAGTAAAGGCTACCGTCCCAGGTGCCTCCCTAGAGGTTGAAGGAAGAGGTGTACTAGCGAACAGAGTTACAGATGAGGTGGAAGGAAGAGGTGAATGGTCATTTCCCTTGACAGGGATGAGCGATGCAGGTGCCATGTGTGCTATGGATGGTTCTTCAGTCATGGGCATTGGCTCACTCGTCTGCTCTCCCACCTCATCAAAATATATGTCCGTAACATCTGCACCTGTGAACAAACAAATTACCTTAATGAAAGTAGCAGTATGGTTGTTTACAGTATAGTATAGTATACAGTAGAGTTAAGGTATATGATTGGATAGCCTCTTCCGGTAGCCTATTATACAGTTACAGTATACAATAGAATATATCTTCTTTATCTGGGTTAATCCATGTTTAGGTGAAACCGTCTATGTTGCGGGTTACTATATAGTGATGACTGGTTGGCAAAAATATGACAGCATCTGAAATACTTGCAAGTAGGAATACACAAGATTTGAATAGCAGAGTCAATACAGAACTGTGATATGTAAAGCCGAAGAATTTTGTACTTATTGGAAATATACCAACCTCTTGGCCAACTGTCACTGTCATTGTAGTTTGGGGCAGGTTCTAGCTCATCTGCAATGAGAGCTAGGATTTTCTCCATCACAGCATCTGGCTTGATGTCTGGACTTGGAGGCCCACCACCCGTACGATAGAATTTTTTCTTTTGGTCGCTCACAAACTTCTTGGCCCTGAAATTATTTCATATCATTAAGCATGAAAACATTAAAATAAGTTACATACACGATTAGTACTGTATATATGGTACAGCACTGGGGATGGCCTGGCAGGATTTTTGTTTTGTTTAATTTATTACGCTCATGGAGCGGCAAACATTCGACTAGTGAAACAAACTTATATTATTCTGTACTACAGTAGTAACGATTACAGAATATTATTATGTGTATAAAGATGACAATATTAATATATCAATTAGGTAAATAAATTTATAATATACAGTACTACACTACATGGAACATGGTATAAAGATCACAGAAAAATTATTATATGTAGCCTATAAGGATGACAGGGAAATTATTATTTTTATACAGATGACAATACTATTATATCAACCAGTGAATTAAACTTGTAATATACAGTACTATATGGTACTGTACATGGTTACAGGCAAATTATTATCAGACAGTGAAACAAACTTATATTATACAGTACATGGTTACACGGAACCTAACCTAACCTTCCAATTGTATGGGACAATTTTTGATCCTTGGATATGGAGTTATTAATTATTTCCAAAGGTAATCACTAATCATGACAGACAAGTACCACTATTCATTACCAAATACCTCCTGGCCGAAATACCCAAATAGAAATATTATGGGAGCTGTGGTCACCTAAAGCAACACTGACCAAACCAATGACACTGACATTTCATCAAATTGTGTTGCATCACAACTCACTTGTTGCAAATGTGCGAAAGGAAATGTGCTAATTACTATACAAACTTTTAAAACCAATATACTAACCTTGATCTCATGTTTTCCCATATTTTTTTAACTTGCTTGACGGTTCTTGTGGGACCCATACCGCTAGAGGCAAGAGAGTTGGTGACCTGCTCCCAAGCTTGAGCTTTAACAGGAATCATGCGGGCGTCCGTAGCTCTGATGAGGATGACATCTCGTCTTCGGTTGATGAGGTCAAGTAGAAGTAGCCTCTCCTCTTCTCCCATGGGCTGTGTTCGCTGCATGTCTCCTGAGTTCACGGGCCTTTCAATAACAAGCGGGTCGCCAGCTGACATGTGTGTGCAGTGTTCGATTTCATTGTGCGGCTTCGGCGTGTATCATGTGCGTAAAATACCCCAACTTCTTACTTTATGTGGAAATTTTCTTATATCATATATTTATTTCAAATATATGTGCTTTCATATAATTTGTGCTGGAAAACGTCCTCAATAAATAGTAAATAAGGGTTTCCTCGACTCATCCAAACACTACCAACATTTCAGGATTGCCACTCCATGCGCAAATATACACAGAGCGACCACATCACCTTACAAGGGTTGCCAACTGTGAATGTAAGGGAGCAAGTGAGATAGGGAGTGTTTAACGCTAAGGCAAAATTAGCCTCGCTCACACTAGGGTTAGTGAGTGTCGAGGGTAAGGGACCCTGAGAGTGTAGTTTAAAACTACGGGTGTTAACGCTTTAAGGCTCCCTTAGTGCGTTAGTGAATCCGGGCCCTGGTCTACCTAGCTACATGAGGTCAGGGCCTCTACCTAAACAGGGTTAAGAGCCACAATATAAAACCCAATACTAACTTGAGTTTGCACCATGGTGATTGTAGTATTGTGTTGGGTCCACACCTTGAGATAGTACATTTTGTAATCCTTGTATTTCCCCAGCCTCTGCCACATTCAACAAATCTGTCAGTTCCAGCATTGCATCTAATTCCTCCATTCTGTAAATAGTAAATATTTATTACATCCAACTCATCCATTCTACAAAGAGTAAATATTTATTACATTCGACTCATCCACTCTGCAAACAGTAATTATTTATTATATCCATGCGGTCATGATAGGTTAGGTTAGGTCAGGTGAGGTTAGGTTAGGTCCCGGTAGTTTGCAACGGTCATGATTAGGTTAGGTTAGGTGAGGTCTACCTAATTCTATTTAATGAGTTGTAGTGTTTTTCAGAGCAACCTGTAGTTCATATCTGGCAAAAATTAGTATTTTCTGAGATTGGGTTGGGGAGGAAGGGTGATATCTTCAAAAACATTCATTTGCGACGGATGTAAACAAAAGATTAATTAAAAACACACTATTTAGCATTGCATTCTGAAAACCTTGAGTCAAAAAGATATTATGAACAAGAGCTTGTATATAACTGTGGAGTGAAGCCTAGATTAGAATATCTGGTATTTATTAAAAGAAATGCCATTTTGTAGCAGTGTTGCCAGATCTGGCTAGGTCCCAGTATTTTGCCCCAGTCATATCCTGTACTTTATCACGGTTATTTCGTGGTAGTTTGCCCAGGATAGGTCCCAGTAGCCTGATGTGGTCTAGGTTAGGTTAGATAAGGTCAGGCTAATTTCAAAATTGAATATGCCCAGGCTATCTTGGAAATGGGGCATTTGTGGAAGAAATGCCATAGAAGCAAATAGTCTTAGATTTGTCTAAATAAGTGGGTAAGGAAGCTAAAATTAGTCTTAGAATGGTCTAAATAAGTGGGTAATAAAGGTAGAAAAACTGTACGCAATAACAATATATCTTTCAATATTTACCTCATAAATTTTGCTTGTTTGGCTAAATATTGCGATTATCTGCGTCCTCGATTTTCACACTTTCTGGGAACCGAAATCGCCCGTTTCTTTTCCCTTTTTATTTTGTAGACTGTTTTCTTTTGTGGAAATAAGTAAAAGCAATGAATATTATTTGTCTGTATTTACTTTGAAACAGTAGGGCGGCTTTCCTAGCGGGTTCCCGATTTCCCGCCTCTGCATGCAGTGTTGCCAGATACAGGGACGCTTCCAAGTTTTAGGCTAATTTTGTCCACACTTGGGAAATCATATGAAAAATGTACGATAAGTAGCCCAATTGGGTAGGAAATTCAACAATATTATATTGGAATAATTAAATTTTTGATCACCAGATGAAATAACCTGACCTGACCTAACCTAACCAAGGCTATGGTTACCTTTGGGACCTAACCTAATGTCCTTCGGGACCTAACCTAACGTCCTTTGGGACCTAACCTAATGTCCTTCGGGACCTAACCTAATGTCCTTCGGGACCTAACCTAATGTCCTTCGGGACCTAACCTAGTGTCCTTCGGAACCTAACCTAATGTCCTTCGGGACCTTTAGAAATAAATTAGATTCTGTGGATAGTAGCTAAAAGTATCCCGATTGGGTGGGTCAGGCGTAATATACACAACTGCATATAGGCTCTTTTGTTATTTTGCGGAGATCTGGTAACACTCTCCGCCCAACCTCAGTCCATCCCTCCGCTACAGAAATAAGTCGTATCTTAAAATTGAAATATCAAACAAAGAATACATTTCGGTATTATTACAGAATAACTGGGTTTTTGGCTAGGATCGCACAGTGCTACCACATCAGGCTAGGTCCCGGGAATTTGCCCCTGTCACTTTATGATAGTTTACACCTGTTATATCCCGGTAGTTTACCCAGGTTATGTCCCGGTAGTCTGCTGTGGTCTAGGTTAGGTCAGGTCAAACTAATTTCCAAATTATGTTTGTAAAACAGGGCATATCTCGAAAATGGGGCATCTCCGAGAGAAACACAATAGATGAAAAGTATGTTAGAATGGTCCAAAATAGTAGGTAATGATACTAAAATATACAATATGGTGAACACATTACTTCTGTAAATTTACCTACAAGATAACTCCACTGTGTATTGTTAAAGGTAATCAAACCCTACAGAACCCAACCTAACCTGTAGCTCTCTGGCACAGATAATCGCAATATTAGCCATATATATAAATATATATTACTATTATTTATTGTTCTAGTTTGTCCCTGTCCTTATGGTTTAAAATAAGGCCCCTAGACCCTGTGATCTAGAATAAGGCAGACATATATGGTATTATTACAGAATAACTGGGTTTATGGCTAGGATCGCACAGTGTTACCACATCCGGCAAGGTCCCAGGAATTTGCCCCAGTCACTTTATGATAGTTTATACCGGTTATATCCCGGTAGTTTGCCCAGGTTAGGTCCCTGTAGTCTGGTGTGGTCTAGGTTAGGTTAGGTTAGGTCAGACTAATTTCCAAATTATGTTTGTAATCTCCGAGAAACACAATAGATGAAAAGTATGTTAGAATGGTCCAAAATAGTGGGGGTAAAGGTACAGAAGTGGACATTACTGTATAATAGATATTTTACTGTCATTACCCACTATTTCGGACCATTCTAAGACACTTTTCTTCTATGGTTTTTCTTCCTCAAATGTCCCGTTTCCAAGATAGGGCATATTCAAATGGGGCATTTTGAAATTAGCCTGACCTGACCTAACCTAACCTAGAGCGCATCAGACTACCGGGACCTAACCTGGGCAAACTACCGGGACCTAACCTGGGCAAACTAACAGGAAATAATCGTGATAAAGTACAATAAATGACAGGGATAAAATACTAGGACCCAGCCGGATCTGGCAACACTGCTGAATTCAGGTCCACTTCTGTACTAATACCATAGTGGGTAATGATACTAAAATATACAATATGAACACATTACTTCTGTAAATTTACCTATAATTCCACAGAGTATTGATAAAGGTAACCTAACTCTACCTAACCCAACCTGTAGCTCACCAGCACAGATGATACCAATATTAGCCCTTGTTTGTCATTGTCTTCGTGGTCTAAAATAAGGGGTATTTATTGAAAGAATTACCGTTTTGTAGCAGTTTTGCCTGGGTCCCAGTATTTTACCCCTGTCATTTATTGTACTTTATCACGATTATTTCCCGGTAGTTTGCCAAGGTTAGGTCACGGTAGTTTGCCCAGGTTAGGTCCCGGTAGTCTAATGCGGTCTAGGTTAGGTTAGGTTAGGTCAGGTCAGGTCAGGTAAGGTCAGGCTAATTTCAAAATGCCCCAATTGAATATGCCCTATCTTGGAAATGGGGCATTTGCAGAGGAAATGCCATAGAAGAAAAAAGTCTTAGAATGGTCTAAATAAGTGGGTAATGAAGGTAGAAAAAACGTACGCAATAACGGTAATTCATTCAATATTTACCAAATAAGGCCTATATATATATTATCATTATTTATTATTCTCGTTTGTCCATGTCCTTGTAATTTTAAATAAGGCCCCTAGACCTTGTGGTCTAAAATAAGGTATATATATATACCTTATTTTTAGACCACAAGGTCTAATATATATATATATATATATATATCTTATTTTTAGACCACAAGGTATATATATATATATATATATATATATATATATATATATATATATATATATATATATATATACATATATATATATATATATATATTACCATTATTTATATTGCTCGTTTGGGTATTTATTGAAAGAATTACCGTTTTGCAGCAGTGTTGCCAGATCCGGTTGAGTCCCAGTATTTTACCCCAGTCATTTATTGTACTTTATCACGATTATTTCCCGGTAGTTTGCCCAGGTTAGGTTCCGGTAGTTTGCCCAGGTTAGGTCCCGGTAGTCTGATGCGGTCTAGGTTAGGTTAGGTTAGGTCAGGTCAGGTAAGGTCAGGCTAATTTCAAAATGCCCCATTTGAATATGCCCTATCTTGGAAATGGGGCATTTGCGGAGAAAATGCCATAGAAGAAAATAGTCTTAGGATGGTCTATATAAGTTGGTAATGAAGGTAGAAAAACCGTACGCAATAACGGTAATTCATTCAATATTTACCCTCGTTTGTTCTATTTTGGTATAAAATTCTTCGTCTTCTCTATATATTGCTTATAAATACCCTGTGCATGTATATATAAATTTCTCTTGTGCATATTATAATAAACTACGGTATTTATTGAAAGAATTACCGTTTTGCAGCAGTGTTGCCAGATCCGGGTGGGTCCCAGTATTTTATCCCTGTCATTTATTGAACTTTATCACGATTATTTCCCGGTAGTTTGCCCAGGTTAGGTCCCGGTCAGGTCAGGTAAGGTCAGGCTAATTTCAAAATGCCCCATTTGAATATGCCCTATTTTGGAAATGGGGCATTTGCAGAGGAAATGCCATAGAAGAAAATAGGGTATTTATTGAAAGAATTACCGTTTTGTAGCAGTGTTGCCAGATCCGGCTGGGTCCCAGTATTTTACCCCGGTCATTTATTGTACTTTATCACGATTATTTCCGGTAAATATTGAATGAATTACCGTTATTGCGTACGGTTTTTCTACCTTCATTACCCACTATTTTAGACCATTCTAAGACTATTTTCTTCTATGGCATTTTCTCCGCAAATGCCCCATTTCCAAGATAGGGCATATTCAAATGGGGCATTTTGAAATTAGCCTGACCTTACCTGACCTGACCTAACCTAACCTAGACCGCATCAGACTACCGGGACCTAACCTGGGCAAACTACCGGAACCTAACCTGGGCAAACTACCGGGAAATAATCGTGATAAAGTACAATAAATGACTGGGGCAAAATACTGGGACCCAGCCGGATCTGGCAACACTGCTGCAAAACGGTAATTCTTTCAATAAATACCTTATTTCCTGGTAGTTTGCCCAGGTTAGGTCCCGGTAGTCTGATGCGTTCTAGGTTAGGTTAGGTTAGGTCAGGTAAGGTCAGGCTAATTTCAAAATGCCCCATTTGAATATGCCCTATCTTGGAAATCAGGCATTTGCGGAGGAAATGCCATAGAAGAAAATAGTCTTAGAATGGTCTAAATAAGTGGGTAATGAAGGTAGAAAAAACGTACGCAATAACGTTAATTCATTCAATATTTACCGAAAAGAGTCTTAGAATGGTCCAAATAAGTGGGTAATGAAGGTAGAAAAACCGTACGCAATAACGGTAATTCATTCAATATTTACCTAAATTACCTTATAATAACGTAGATATCTTCAGCGTTTTTCACAATAAATCACACGAGGATATTTTTGAGCTTGGTGCCTTGTTGGTGTTGATGCTGCTAAAGTGCTAATGCTAAAATTGCTAAGTTTAGCAGAGGCCAAGTTCAGTTCAGTTGCTATGTGGGGGAATTGCCTTTGTAACGGCTCCCCTTTTTGTTTTTTATGTTGTGCTTTTTTCTACGGTGCCTGAGCTTTTTGTCTCTTTTTCCACAGTTCCACTAATACATCTTTTAAATTTTCTATATTTTCAATATCTTCAAATAATAACTGTCCACATTTGTCTCTTGTATAAGGCTGTTGAAATAATTTTGATGTATTTCTTATATTCTGTAAGTTTGGACAATAGAGTAAAAAATGTTCTAAGTCTTCCCTTTCTGCTCCACATCCCTCACATTTTTCTGATTCTCCTATAAATCTTTTTCTATCACTTAAATTTAAGGTGTTTGTTCTTAACCTAAATAACAAAATTGATCCATATGTATTATCATATATATTTTCTTGTCTTATTTCTTTCTTATATTTCTTATATAATGTTAGGCTTCCCTTTTGGTTTAAATCCTTTTCCCATTTTATTCTATCACTTTCCCTGAATTTTCCTCTAATCTCTTTTTTCTTTAGTTTCTTTATAGTGTATTCATTTAACTCTAATTCTTTAGTTATTTCCTGTGTACTTTTCATCCATTTTTCATTTCTATGACTTTCTTTTAATCTTTTATATATTTCACCTACCAGAGTATTTTCTTTGTTTAATAAATATTTTACATATCCCACTCTATTGGTGTATAACCTTGTTTCTACACCAAGGCGTGAGGGAGAACCAGCAGTGTTACCAGAACTCAATCACGGAATTGTGCTAGACTCGACTTAAAATTATATTAGATCAAGCATATGGTTGATCCATTATCCAATGCACTGTATTTGTAGGGGGAGATTCTCTTGTTGAAGGCTACTTATTCCTCTAACTATGCCACGAAACAGACCCCCTATTACAGTGTTATTCACTAATTTTTTCACGAGAGCCAAAAGTTCAGGACATATTCAGAGTGAGAGCCGCATAAGCCATAAACCACATGGATAAGCAGAAAAATATATATATAGGAACTAAATTATATATTTTTGTGGGTTTCCATAACCACAGATTTATAGAACAAGACTAGTAACAATATATTATTAATAAATTATACTGAAATTCTTGACTTTAATAATACAAAAAAAAAAAAAAAAAAAAACCTTCATTTAATGTTGAGATGACCGGAAATGGGCCAGCTGTTCTTTTACTTTCTCCATGCTGTACTTGTAATTTGTCACTGCTATTCTTGTTAGGATATCCAGATGTGCACTAGTGACTTTATTTTTCTGTTTCCTCTTCACAATATTCATAGTTGAAAATGTAGATTCACAAGTGCATGTGCTCACAAAATAGCACATCACTTTTTGCACAGTCTGCTTCAAAGCTGGGTAGTCATATCAGGGACAATATGCCAGAAATTTTCCTCACCTGATTATAGAACCGCCTTCAGAGTTTCATTTGCCTGCAGCTCGACAATCTCAGATTCCACAGAACCACGATCAGGGCACAGTTCAGCGAGTATAGGGCTCAAGGTTGAAACATGCACATTAAATGGGGTCTCAATGAAAGTGAAGAATTCCTTGTACTTCATTACATCCATAAATCTTGACTCAAACGCCTTTCCCAAATCTTTTAATGCATTCTCGAATGTGTCATAGCTGAAACTTTGCAACATCTCTGGATTGTCAAGTGTAGTTTTTTTAAGGCTTGGAAAATGCACAAATTGTCTGTCTGGTATGAAAAGTGATGTGATCTTGTTTTGAAATGCTGTGACCACACCTAGCATTGCAGCTGGATGTTTGTCACGCCCCTGTAGCTTGAGATTTAGTGCATTTAGGTGGCAGGTGAGATCAGTTAGGAATGCCAGTTTCATTATCCACTCAGGATTCTCCAGTTCAGGTTCAACTCTTCCTTTGCTTGCAGTGAACTCACGAATTTGATGTAGGAGACTCAAGAATCGTTCAAGCACTCTGCCTTGAGATAACCATCTCACTTCATTGTGCATTACTAAATCTCCATATTCTGTCTCATATTCAGCCAGTAGCTCACGAAACTGACGATGATTCAATGCCCTTGAAACAATAAAATTTACCACCCGAACAACCAGCTGCATTACATTTTCAAGCTCACAGTCTTTGAGTTTTGCCACAAGTGCAGTATTTATTAGTGGTTTAGACCAACAGATGCTAAAACGAACTGAGAAGTGCAAGGCAAGCCAAATATAGTTCCCCAATGTTATCTTGTGTCTAGCAGCTTTGTAGTTCCTCAATCCACCGGGCACAGAATGGTGATTTCGCTTAACATGGGTTCCAACCTTTCGCTGGTTTGCCCGTTAAACGTGCCCGAATACTGGCATGCCCGCCGATCAGCCCTGCTCGTGTAGACAGGCCTTTACATACTCTTCCACTCTGTTCTACCATCTAACCGGAGGTCTGCCTCTCACACCATGTTCCACAACTTCACTTCCATACACCTTTACAAACTCCTCACCTTGCATTCTCTCTACATGTCCAAACCACCTCAAAGTATTACGTTTCACTCTCTCAACCACTCCACACTCAATACCAATTGCCTTCTCACTCATGCCACATCTTTCATTACTTTCTCCATCCCACCTAGTAAGTCCACATGCTCCTCCTAAGTAACTCATTTCCACTGCACATATTCTAGACTGATGAGCCCCACTCCATGTTCATGTCTCTGACGCATATGTCAGTGTTGGCAGGATTATACTATTTCGTAGTCCCATTTTCACTTCCATACTCACACTTCTACCCTTCATAATCCTCCCCAGTGATCCTATGACCTGTCTACCCCTCACTACTCTCTCCCAATTTCTCCTTCCATACATCCATGTTTACACAGAACTGTACACAAGTACTTAAACTCCTTTATTATGTGCCATATTTGTTTGTAGCACTACGGAAACTGAAAAGCACTCATAAGGCTGATAGCAGGGTCGCGTAGTCGAGAAACAACCCGTAAATAGTGAGATTTGAGTTTATTTACACTTGAGACACAGGTGACATATATAGTTGTTGTTGTTATCACTAAACAGATCTCACTATCACCCTGACTCCCATTTGGGGGTCCGAGCATCTGCGCGGCTTCGGTCAACCTGACTCAGGACTGCTCGGCCAGACAGTCTGGGGAACAACTGATGCACTGTGATATGGAAAGTTACAAATACTTTGTGTGTGTATCATTACTTTTGGAGTGTTTATGAATAATAAAATATAATGGTGACTTACTAATTGCAGGAAAGTGGCTTCCAGTTACTTGCAAACAAAGCTGGAATTCTTCATTGCATAGTTAAACCTAACTTAATCCATGTAGAATGAGTCTTTAATCCATAGTCCTTTGCATGAAGTGGATATTCTTAAGGTTGATAAACTTTCTTTATGATTTATTGACTTTCTAATGAAAATATTACAAGCACATTAATGTGATGCGTGAGCTGGTAACATTTAAATAACTGGAATTATATACCTACTGATATATACTGGAGATGTGTAAAAGGTTGACCATATTCCCGAATCTAAAGACAAAATTATGTCTCGGAATTAACTATTGCAAATATTATCACGTTGTAAAAGTCTCAATAACATGTACAGTCGGCAGCATAAGTTCGCTTCATTTCCACCAGAGTATGTATTAGCTATAGTGATGTTGTAATACAATTTTAATGCAGAGATGACAGATATAGTTCTCATACGGTAAATTACATATGTTGTTGGAATAAAAACTGGTTCAGAATGCAACTATCTGGCCATATTAACAATATTAAGTACTAGAGATGGACGCGAATTTATGCTGTCGGCTGTACCGTACATGAACCTTTCTTACCAATTCAATTAATTTTATTGGACAGTATAATTTAATGCATAATTTTCACCTGTTTTCATATTACATAAGACTTTTATTTTTCTAAAATAAATGCTTTTCAACAGCATATAACAAATATGTGACTGGTATCGGTTTTTCTTAATGTTTTAATTATAAAGACTATAAAAACACCTACATTTTATTTACATATGACACCTGTAAAGTTTACAGAATTCCATGATACCTCCCTAGCTATTTGTACTATTAGTTTCCTGCATTATCACAGTTCATTATATACCTGAGTAAAAACCTGCAAATTTATGATATTGGAAAGCTGTTTGAACTCATGTGCTTTCCAACAATGACTGAAAACAAAAAACACCCATTCCGTAATGACTACAGTATTTGTTTGGCACTCTTCACATTGCTTGGACATACCATAGATATGGTAGAGAAATTATTAAAATACAAGATTAAAGCCACAATACGGTATAAGTATATCCTTATTGTTAATCTCTGAACCTTGACATATAAATGAAACCAAGACATTAATAATTTAATAATGATTCAAGTACTCTTACCTTCATTAATATTATTAGCCAAAGATACGAATGCATGAAAAAAAAGTTGATTTTACTCAAAGAATAACAAATCTAACATGAAATGTGAATGTTAAAAGCCATATTTGAAAGACAAAATATATAATGAAAATACATAACATAATTTCTTAAAAAACATAAGCAGAAGTTAACAATATTTTAGATTGAAACATACACACAAAGCACACAACTAAAACCATACTTGCACACTAATAATTCTGTCACAAAATATAACACAATGTTCACCAAAGTTTCTGATATTTTGGCTATATTTTCTGCAAGATCTATCAAAACATCCCTTATAGTCTTATGGACAACTAGCATAATTGGAGCTAGTGTAGCTTTCAGATGCGCTGTCACACCTCTAGCTGACCTAGAAGAAGGGCGACTTGAGGCTACAGAGTGGTGGTATGAATGCTCCTCACTTGGTGGAGGTTCTACAAACGTCGGCAAGCTGTCGCCAGTCAAGACCTCACAGTCTTCCACAGTAACTGGCCCAAAGTCCTGCCAACTTGGCCCAGGTCTAGGTGAAGGGGCCCTTGATGGCAGTCCTGGATCTTCTTCAGCAGCTGAGAAATTATGAAAATTAGCAACTTTCATATAATTTTAGAGAAATATTAAGGATTATCGTTATGAATTAATATTGTAAAGTCATACTTAAAGAAAGCAGTATATAATTAGTCATACATATATATAAGTACAGCAGCAGTACTGCAATTTTTACTTGGTTAAAGTACTCATATGATACACATGGAGTCCAACAAAGCATCACAAATTTAGTTTTGATTAACATGGCTCCAATTTTTACGACTATATGAACTGCTAACAGGAGTTATTTATATGATACACAAAATGTAAAAAATCACTATGTATTTGACTCTTGTGTATAGGGTAATCACAGTACATGTACCGTAATTACTGAAGGTATGGATATATGAGAACATCTTGTGTATTTGTTCCTCGGACTAAGGCCTTATGATTTGCACTGTTTAACTTTGAATGGAATTGAGAGGTAATGCTGCTCAAAATGTATGTTTTATATATATATAAACTCTCAATGTAATTACTTCACTAGTGACACTGAGGGAAGATTTCCATATTACTAGCCTAGATGAACAGCAGGACATTTTTTACTGTTATATACTGTACATACTGCCTGGGTCTTGGAGTCCACAGGAATACCCGACACTTGCACTTCTTTAATGACTTGAGCCATAGCCTCTTCTATATGGGTGAATGCCTAGTGCCACCACCTGAATTAAAACAAAAAATGGTACATAATTCAATAACAAAGCAGAACCAAACAGAATAAATTACAATATCTGGTTATCGTATTAAAATGGTACTGTATCTAAATCAGGCAATGGACATTCCCCCCATCCTTCAACCCATGTGTGCCCATGCCAATGGCCGAATTCACAATATAAATAATGCTTATATAATTTATTTCCTTAATCTGTCTTTCAATACAAAATTTTGAAGTCTAAGTTATTATATTGCACTTGCCAGATTCAACTACATATGGTATATTTCTGCCAATTACTTGGTAACGGCAGTCAACTGTGGCCAACAGATTTTGAGATCATCATACAAACTACTGTAGGTGTAAAGGAAATAAAACAGTGACAGTAGAAGTTAAAAGAATATGAGGTCCTCCCCATCAATGTCTTTGATTTATTTTCATGACAACGAGCTGCCAGTATATTTTTTGTATCATGCTGTTCTTAATTTACAGTATGTAACCTAACCTATCTTAAACTAACCAAAATTAGCCAAACCTAACCTAACCAAATCTATATGCAATATCATACTAGTGATTGGCGTAATATTAAAATTATGCCCGGGCAGCTGCCTTAGCTCCACTGTTGTGTTAAATGTGTACCAACACAGTATAATAATTCCCTTACCTGTCTTTTGCTGTTCCTGTCTGATGTAACTCGGTGACTACGTCATCTCTATCATCTGCTGCCTGCTGGTTGTGTTGACATCTGAGACAATGAGGCCCTTGTTCTATTTGTTGACATTGTGACATTACATTACGATTGGCTTACAGTACCAAGGGCCTTTTGATTCCTTCATTGTGATTGGCAGAGAGCCAGTCAGCTGGATGGCGTACAGAACGGGATGGCCGCTACGAAGCTATCATCGTGAGCTACAAAGGAGGTTACGAAGCTTTGGAGATAGCCACTTGCGATTTTTGTAAGCCACGATCAAATATGGCGGCAACGAGAGAGTTAAGGTGATCATTGAGCCACCAACTTACGAAGTTTTGAAGATCCCACTCCTGGTATCCTATATGGTGCATTGCTGTGTGAATGGCTGAAAGGCCACGAGGAGGAGGTGGGGCCGAGGCAACTGGAATGGGTCACAGAACGCGAATATGCATCCTGGACAGGAAGTGTGGCTCAGGGTTGCCAGATTTGAAATCGGTCTCATTACCAAACTCCTCAATTTTTATTGATAAACTGCACTTTTTATTACCAAATTATGAAAGCAATATATATATATCCCAGAATTTGTTGTTTTACTTTTGTACAAAACAAATAGCCTAGCTAGGTTCCCACGCGTCCCTTGTGTATTTGTTCGTGCATGCGTTCACAGACTTTGGGTCGCCGAGGGGAGAGTTTGCCAGAGCTTCTCCCTCCACCCCCCTTCCCTCTCCTATCTCCTACCCCAACCAAGGGGGAGGGTAACCCAGTGTATAAAAGAGTGGGAGGAGTGTCCCTCCACAGATAATGGTGGAATTTCATGGAAGTAGGAAGTGCTAGCAGCTGCGAGGACAGGAAAGCCGGTTGGTTCCTGGTTTGATAAGAGGTATTCTGTATATATAATCTTCCCATACTTTCATTATTATTGTTCTATATTCATCCAAGCATATAGGTGTATTGTGATTATTATTATTTTTATTGCCATAAGTATTATGTATATGTGGGTAACTCCTAGGCTAGTTTATGCGGTAGCCCTTGCTATACCCTCGAGTATTGATTTTTGTGATAAGAAGTGAGCTTCATGATAGATCCTGTCGTGTAGTTCTAAAGTAATTATCTTAACGTGTTAAAGTAACTCATCGTAGAGTAGTGATATAACTTGTAATATTTATTTTTTTCATTGTTATTGTTAAGTTTAAACTAGTGTGTTTAACTTTCCCATTTGCTTAGAACCTGGATATGTTCGGTTACTAGAGGGGAT
The DNA here is from genome assembly GCA_033782935.1 of Petrolisthes cinctipes. NCBI lineage: Eukaryota > Metazoa > Arthropoda > Malacostraca > Decapoda > Porcellanidae > Petrolisthes > Petrolisthes cinctipes. The sequence continues at coordinate 101,913 of JAWQEG010004465.1, forward strand.
TATTGTCGATTTTTCCATAAGTAAGGCAAACTCAAGGGACTCTTGTTTCCCTCTTATAGTCCGTTGGAGTAACTGCGGATTATCTTGGTGTATGAACCTCTAGCAATCCGTAACAATATATATATATATATATATATATATATATATATATATATATATATATATATATATATATGAGTAATATCTCCCATTAAACATAGCAGTAACTTATGTTGTGTAGATGTAAGTTTTGTAGTATTGTAAGTTAATATAAAAGACAGCAGACAATCCACCATTCATGTCCAATACTGAATCAAAAGAATTTTTAACAAACAGATTTTTCATTACCAAATTGGGCCTGATTTGGTAATGAAAAATACCAAATGGCAACTCTGGTGTGGCTGCCGCAGCCCCACTAGACACCGAGTAAACAGTAGCCATCTGGCTGTCAAGGTGTGAGGATGTTGGTATTGGTCTCTTTGCTGACTGTCTGACTCCCTCCTCCTCTATGTCAGACTAAATGTCCACCATGAAAACACTGAATGACAACTTATTTCACAATAACATATGAATAAATTACATAACTATATCATTAAGGGAGCTATTACAAAGTTCTCTCTTTTCTGTTTTATCCTAAAAAACACATTCATTATGTTCGTCTATGCATGAAAATTTTAATATTCTCTAATTTGGGAAAGAATTATAAGTGATGAAGAGCAATTACTATTTACAAATTAATTATTATAAAATACTGAAAGGGTCTGATTACTTCAGAACAAGAGAAAACTTTGAAAACTTACAGTAAAGACAAGAGTAGTGCTTAGGAAAACAAACACGTCATTCCCCTCTGACTATCAATGCATTATTGAGGTGCCAGAGGTGAGTGGTGTATATGTAGTCAGGAATACAAACACTATATATTACTGTCCATAAGGGTGGTGTTGATACTTTTTTGCCAACTGTACAAACATTACACATATAATTTAGAAATTATATAATGAATATTTCAGGGGCAGTTGAAACACGGAAAGTGAGTGGAACAGGCTCAGAGGAGAAAGAAATGTCTCCAACTGCTGCATATTCTCTCTTCCCTTGATATTCACTCATCATTCTTTTGTCTATTCATCATTCTTTTCTCTCCCATCACAATCACTCAGTAACACTCTCCTTACCATATCTGTCATATTGTCTCTAAATGCCCCTAATCTTGATTATGCACAGATTACTAATTTTATCAGAACTTGAAGTGGCTTCCCTCACCAGAGAGAGAGAGAGAGAGAGCATGACTACACACACACACTCAGGGGTGTTCCCACTAACTGGCTAATTGCATGAAGAAGTTCTCTCTCTCTCAGTAAGGCTATGAATTAATAAATTAAATTTTTGTGGCTCAGTTACCATGGAACGCTTGTGGATTAAAAGTTTTTCAGTGTGTGGTAGTCCCTGAAGCAGTCGCCTATACACAGTCCAATGTTGCACTCATTACAAATGACGACTCCTCGATTGCGTTTCTTTGGACGGCGGGTTGTGTGCCTGCATACATAGCAATCAATCCGTTTCCTAATTCCCATATTCATCTCAGTAGTAAGTGCTGGGTAATGGCGACTATAAGCATCTACTATCCTATCTGGCAGGAGTATACTAGGGATGTGATTTCTGGGGTTGGTAGTAGGTTCCCCAAAGTCCTCCAGAAGCTGGTCCGCCACATTGTACACAAACTCGTGTAGCTTTGGCTTCTTAGAGCAGTCAAAATTCTTTTTGAACAGCCAGAGATTGTAGGCATTAAGCATTGTGATATCTATCAAGTGGAAGAAGAACCTCTGGTGCCACTTGACAGAGTTTCTCAAACAATCAACACTATTTAACTGACCTTCAGATATGTCTACAAGGCGCAGATTTTTATAATAATCCACCACAACATCAGGCTCCATGATTGGTTTTCTTGTTCTGTGGTGAATTTTTCCGGTTGGAACTAGTTCACCCTTGTGGATGGTAGAAAGGAAGTACTCTGGCTGCCAATCATTCCATTTGTATGCGCCAATCTCGCCAGACTTTTCACTTTGGATAAACAGGTCCTTCTTGGGTCGCTTCCTCCTACTTTTGTGGTGGGTGTGAGCTTCCTCTTCGGAATCTGGAGTATCACTAGAACTTGGGTTTTCAACTCTATTTTTCTTTCCTTTGAATTTTGGCATGAACTTCCTGTTTGGCTGCACAGTTCCACATGATCCCGTTTTGTTGTCATGCAGGAATTGGCACAGAGCAGGGCTTGTATACCAGTTGCAGGTGTACAATATATGACCCTTGCCCAGGTAGTCTGCCATAATTTTCTTGACAATAGCACCAGTTATACCTATAGGGTCTTTCTTGTTCACCCCTGGTATATAAATATTTGTGTTTTTGTAAACGATTATGTCAAGCACAAATCCTGTGTCACAGTCACACAAAACAAACATTTTCATGTCTGAGTGGTGATTTTTTGAGGGAATATATCGTTTGAGAAAATGCCGACCTTTGCATAGCATATGTGACTCGTCTATAACGAGCCTTTGAAATGGATAGAAATATTTTTTGAACCGTGAAAGCATCATCGAAAGTATATCTCTCACTTTCCAGATACTGTCTCCATTGTTTGGATTTGCATTGTCTGAGAAGTGAAGATAATTCAACAGCAATACAAATCTATCACGAGTTATATACCTGCCAAACAAAGGTGTGCTGATGAGGGAGTCTATGCGCCAGTAATGCTTGAGATTGGATTTTTTGCAAAGAGGCATAACCAGCATCAATGCCAAAAACACAAACAGCTCCCTGAACGTTGTATTTTTAAAACTTCGTCTTCTGGAGCCAGGGGAAATGAACTCTGTATACTGAGACACCCAACTGTAGTATCTGTTCGTTTTCTCAGCTATATATGACATCACTTCCTTATCGATGAAGGCACAGAAAAAATCACTCTCTCTTGCCTCGTTGTTGCAGGGCCAGTCCCTTGTTGTACCACTACTGTTTGGCTGAAAATCGTGCTGGTCTGGTACGAAGTCTGACCCCTCTGACCAGCTAAAAGAAAACACTTCACTCAGATTTACAGCCGTCTCATGGTTCTCATTTTCTTCGTCCTCGTCACTGCTAGAACTATCTTCACTGTCGTCTAGCCACACTTCATCCCTGCTAATGATGTCAGGTTCACTCGCACTATCCTCATCCTCCAGAAACAATAGCGGTAGAATTTTTTTTGATGATGTTAGGTTATGCTGACGTGGATGCGATCGTTGTGTGGATGCATGGCGAGAAGTACTCGGACCTGGGACAGCAGGAGTGGGTACAGATTCAGTGGTGGTGAAGGATGATGGAGGAATGTGAGTTGAACGGCTTCTTTTCTTCCCATTCGTGTGTCTTGGTGTTACTGGAGAGTCAACCTGGGCATCCCTTCCTTCACATGGTAGCTGTCCTTGTGTGCTTGTGGATTGCATAGGCATAGTAATGGAGGTGGTGTGAAGCTGGTTAGAAGTTAGGGAACTTGCAACAGGTGTATGCATCTTCTGTGGATCTCCATTTATTTTCTTTTTTGCTGTGTAGATGACCTCATCTTTTGTCTCATTACTGCTGGAGGGATAAGTAAGGGAGGGCCTTTGAAGTAACTTTAGCATCTGTCTTCTGCTAACTATTAAGAATCTAATGGTAAAAATGAAGTGGCATCAATATCCACCTCATGGCTGACAGATAAAGACAAGAAGTTTGCATGGCCTGGCTTCAAAAACAGATGGAAGGTGACAAAGGCCACAAAGGAAATGTGGAAGCCAGAAGAGACATAGTGTCCATTTCTTTATAACTTTAGCCAAATGCCGTAAAGTGGAGTTGTTGGATAATCCTACCATGTACACCTCAGTCTCATATAGAACGTGTTCACATAGAACGATTCTTGTATAGAACGAGCAACCAAAATATTAGCTTAAAATTATTTTACAAAACGATTGTATCCATATAGAACGGGTGGCGAAAATAAGAGAAGCAAATCCGAGGAGTTCTTATACAAAACGAGCGAAATCATAATGAACGTGCAAGGAAATGATATCACTGGCGTCTGTACAGTGTGGGTGAGTGTGTTCCCGCCACTTCTCCCGCTCCTTCCCCCTACCTAGTGTTGCCAGGTGCAAGGAAATTTCTCTGTTTTAGGGAATCTTGAAATCCACACAGGGAAATTATATAAAGATTGTTCAAAAGTAAACAGGGAAAGTCTTAACAGAAGAAATACCAAAAAGACCGTCAATGTTCAAGAGTAAACAGGGAATTATTGAGGCATAAAGGGAAATTCTAAAGTTGAAGTTAGGGAAATTTCGTGTGACTCGCTCGTTTTTAGTGGTTACGAGTTAATTAACCACCAGCTTCAACGCTCAGTCATGCCAGGTGGTGCATTTACAAAACGGAAGGCCATATCCTTCGATATAAAGAAGGAAGTTATTTCTCGGGAAGAGAAAGGAGAAGGAAACACCAGCGTATGATTAATAAAAGAAAACAAACGTTGATCACGCGCCATCTTCCCCCTACCACCTCCACCACCACGGATGCCGCCGACTCATCTCAGTCACATGAGTCGCCTGCGAAAACCTTAATACGAATTGTAAAATGCATTTTACATACATCCCTGAACAGTAGGATTAAGACAAGAAAAACCTTGAAAAGTATTTTATGTTAATGTCAGGGACAATTTTGGTGATTGATCGACCAATTGTAATTTTCCCCATAGGTTACGTGTATCACATAGAACGATTTCACATAAAACAAAGTCTTCTATCGACCTATTGGACGTTCTATACGAGACCGAGGTGTACTGAAATATTATTATTTTTACAGTATGGATAAACACACTTTAATATTTATTTCTTATAACCTATGACAGTATTTTGCATGATTATTACTTGATTCAACAATAAAATTTCCAATTTTATTGGTCATAATTGTTTAAGGGATATGTGTACTTACCTTCTATGCCATCTGTCATACTCTCCATTCCTAATAATATCTGATGCATGCTCAGCCTTTCTTACAAGAACCCGTCCACCACTGCAGTCACCTGGAAGACAAAATGGGCTTCAAAATTTGCTAGCATAACAATATCCTGCCAGACAAGGAAAATTGAAGCTGCACAGTCTGACAAAAGTAAATCAACACAAAAACTAAGGACCAGACAGTTTTTTATAGAATGCTACATTAACCAGAATCTGGCAGTGGCAACAAATGCTGAATGTAACTACAGTGTTCTATGCTATGATTGGGATTCAAATCCAGAACATTTACTTCAATAACATATGCCCTGTGCTATATTTATTTCATAAGGTAACTGTAGAAACTTATATAGAAATTATGTTTAATATCATTGGGAGACCCAACGCCATGAGGATGAATCAGGAAATTTGACAGACTTGCTCAAGAAACAAATACGTTATAGTCACTAAGTCTACGTGATAACATATTTATGTAATACATTTTTCAATTATGGTAATCTTTTCTAACTCACAATTTTCTTATTTCTGTAGCTCAAAACATGCATATTAGCACCTCTCATCTTGCTCGCATTATCTTGCAGTACGGTAACTTTCACATTTGTGTAATTTTTGCTGTATCAGCATTACTTTCTTAGCATCACTTCCACCTCACTGTACACTTTCAGTGTCACTTTCACTAAAGAAACACCTAGTAAGTGTCACTTTCATCAAAGAAATAAGTATAGTGTCACTAATGCACAAGAAATTCAACAATTAGTCACTTTCACATCTTGCCGACATTTTCGACTGTCATTATCAGTACTTGGTCAGAGTGTGGAACTCTTTGAAACAAGGGACAATGCACAAAGGTACACGGCACTCGTGGCACCTGTAGCTGGTGTTCTTCCTTCTCTTGGGGCGAAGGGTGGTGTGGCTACAGATGTAGTAACGTCCTAAACCCACATTCCTGGCATTAGTGGGAGATAGTGTTTCTCCATGTAAGCATGTGCCTCTAGTCAATCAGGGAATGTATTAGAGTGCCGTCGTGGTAACGGTGCAGTCACCTGGCCGAACTTCTGCAGGAGCTGGGTGACAACAGTCAGACTAAATTGTCTCAGGGAAGGCTGCTGTGACTCACCAACCTGTGTCTTAAACAGTATGTACACATTGAGCATACACATGTCAATGATATGCAGCAAGACCTTCTTATACCACTTGCAGCCCTTCCAGAGACAGTCAACAAAACCTATCAACATGTTTGACTCTTCCATTTGTCGCCTGTTGATCCTGTAGTCAATGAATTCATCCAGCTTCATCACTGGCTGACCTTTCCTGAAGCTGGCCTTCCCTGAATCCTGCAAGTAACCCTTGTGCTCGGTAGTGAGCATGTTGTCGATCCTCTTGTCATGCCACTTGAATGCCATCTTCCCAGACTGTTGTAGTTGCACATCTCCATGCTGAGAAACAGGAAACTGTGGATAGTGCTGAGAGTGTGGCCTGACTGTCCCAACTCCATGTTCTTTCAGGTACTTGGTGAGGGCTAGAGCAGTATAAATTCTGTCTGTGTAAAGGACATGGTTCTTACCCAAGTACCTGTCCATCAAAACCTTCACTACTGAGCCTGAGATGCCAAGGGGGTTGTGTCTGCTAACGTTGATTTCACTTGCAGAATATATGAGGAAGTTCAATATGTACCCCGTCTTGCAGTCACACAGCACAAAAAAATAAAAATACCAACAAGGTGGCGCTTGCTTGGTATGTACGGCTTGAAAGCAAGACGACCCCTTAAAAAAAAACAGAGACTCCTCTATTACAACCTTCTTCATGGGCTTGAAGGCCATAAACTTCTCAGTGATGGTGTTCAACAAATCCCTGATTTTCTAAATGGGGTCCATAGCCGACAGGTACATGTTGTCAACAAAGTGGAGATATCCTTGGATATGCCTGAATCAGTCCCTTGACATGTACTTTCCAAAGACAATGGTCAGGATAATGTCGTTGAGTGACCAGTAGTCTTCCAGGTCATGCCTCCGCACATGAGGCATTAGCAACATTAGAGCCAGAAAGATGTACATCTCCTGTATGGTAACCTTGACCCAGTATTTCATCTTCTGCGAGCCAACAGGACCCAAACCTTCTGGTGCACACTGTTCCTGATATCTGTTGGTCTCATCACATATTCGCTGTACAACTCCATCGTCCATGAAGGCCAAAAAATAGTCCACATAGTACTGTCCAGCATGTACAGGGAAGGCAGGCTGTATCCCATCATCTGTCATGTCAAAAGCTGGGCTATCTGGCACAAAATCACTCCCACCTGACCACATATAAACATCGCAGGACCTGGTGGTGGTGGTGGTGGTAATGGTGGGTGGTGGGGATAATACAACCCTGATTTGCTTCTGCCTGCACTGACTTCACTTACCACGTCCTCTTCCTCCTGGGGAAGGGGACCTTAGAGGAAATAATATATTTTAGCTATCCTATAAAATATCCTCAAATAAAAATAAAATGAACATTTGGTGTAACACAATGTTGTACTGGTCTATTGTGGTAACTTTCATACAAAATTTACTTAATTTTCAAGTTAAAACAGCGAGAAAATATTTAAGAGAAAAATAAGTTTATTTATTAACCCTTAAAGTGTGGGCATGTATGAGCCAGTCAATATGTAAACAAATCTTTGGCGGCCAATAGCGTGTAAACAAGCAAGGGTGCAGAGTCAAATGTTTAAAATTCTGACTCCGGCCCCAGGAAATATTAAAGTTACGACTCCGACTCCATTCCGGCCCCTTCCCTTCACCAGTACTGTGGGCGGCTGAACATGCTAGCCCCTGCAGGGGGCAAGAGGCCTTCAGCCTCTTCGTTAGCCGCCCTTATGAGTGGAAGACCTCCGGGAAAGAGGCCATCTTAGGATGCGGGTGAAGATGGGAGGTGCCACATTTAGACCGAATGGTAGGGCTCGAAAGAAATAGTTTAGATCCGAGAGAGAAAGCAAGATACTTGTGCAAACATTGTCGGATGGGAACATGTAAGTCTATGGTCGCCATCCAGGCAGGTGGTTGAAGTGAATCCGCCAGACTTCTGTGGATGTGCATGTGGAAGTACGGGGCGAGTATGTGGCTGTTGAGAGAACCGAGATCTATTATGAGACGATTGCCTCCAGTTGATTTTGGGACCAGGAAGATCTTGGAGACAAAGCATGGTTGGTGAGGGACTTCGTATATGGCACCCTTTAATAAAAGAGACTGAATTTCAAGATCTAGGTCTGGCTTGAGTTGGACGTTTAATTTTGGAAAGTGAAGAGGAGGTGGTTCTTTGAGCCATTTCCAATGGAAGCCTCATCATAGCATTTTGAGGGTAGCGCAAGGTGCCTTGCTCCAGCGGTGGGAGAACTGCTGGAGCCGTGCTCCCTGGCAGTCAGTACGAGGAAGAACCCTTTTTGAAGTTACAGGGGGGCTTTTTGGGCTGAGTTTTGTTGCGACAAGTGGGATTGCTAGAGCCTTGTTGCCGATTTTGAGTTGCCTTTCCGCCGTACGAACTGTAGGAGTGTGAAGGTCTGGAGGATGAGGTGGCGGCATGTGAGCTACCCCTGGGTCTGTACTGTGAGGGACCATACCCCTGACGTTGTGAAGGGGCTTGAGGATGAAAGGGCTCTCGGTGAGATCGAGCTGTCATCTGTTGAGCTTTGGCAGGTTGTTTGATCGTTCTGGAGGTGGAAGGTACTGCAGCTGGTTGTGGCTGAGGCGGTTGGGGGCGCTGGAGTTTGTCTGCAAATACTAGCTGAGTTGTGAATAGTGATTCCACCATGGCCGCAACCTCGGAGTGTAAGAGGTGTTTCACAGATAGGGGTTCTTAGTATAATAAAGATTGTTTGAGCGAAGTGTTAAATTGGTGACTTATTGCCTCATTTTTTAGGCGGAGTTGCCAGAAAGATAGTTCTTTAAGGTTTGCATGTACTTATCTTGTGCACCCCTGTTGTGTGCGGAGGAGCCAGTTCATATGAGCGGTGAGTTCCTCCCATGCTTCTTTAGTGAGCAGATCCCCGTGTTTCTCCAAAAATTCAGCTGACTGATAGGCTAAGTGAAGGCATGTATGAGTGCTGAGATGCTTCAGTGTATCTCTTTTTTGGAGGTGGTGAGGAGCCATAGATTCCAGTAAGTTGAGCAGAGGGGCAAGTCACAGACCGATTCGTGTGTGACTGCAGGAGGTGCAGTGAGAAGCTGAATGAGAGGGTCGTTCGGGAACGACAGGTCTGTGAATGAGTTCAGTTTGGGCAGGCCCTTGAGTGAGTCTGATTTAAGAGCCTTCAGGGTATGTTTGAGTGTGGAGGACTGTTTCCCTTGTGAATACTTCTGGAGAAGTTTTATCTAGCCTTGCTTTTTCCAGAGATAGCTGAAAATCTTCAGAATGAGGTAGAAGGCCATCTGAAGAAAGCTGTGGGTGGCCTTTTTGCATGCACATATGGACTTTCCGCTTGAATTCTCGTGAGAATAAGGGTAATGACCACTTGTAATATTCATAAGCCTGTTTTTGTTGGTCGCCGCTTGAGATGTGGAACACAGATCCAGGAAGATGGCGAAAAGTTCTAGTTGTTGTTGTTGTTGTTGTTGTAGTTCCCCAGACTGTCTGGCCGAGCAGTCCCGAGTCTGGTTGACCGAAGCCGTGCAGATGCTCGGACCCCCAAATGGGAGTCAGGGTGATAGTGAGATCTGTTTCTTCGAAGGCAGCAGACGAGGGGACTGCTGGCTCACGGGCATGTATCCCAGGGCCAACATTCCCACCGTCTGTAGTCTTCCTTGTTGTGCCACCCAATCAGGCGATCTCGTCGGCTACCCAGAAGGAATGAGAGGTAGTAAGGAGACAGACAGAACAGGCCAGGGTGTGGTAGAGGATGCCAGATTCCTCATTTCTGGATAGAACCAGCCCTCACCAGTGTGTTGCTGAGTAGTTGAGATGTGTGCTGGGTAGTTTTACATTAACACATCTTCCCTTTCCAGTGTGTGCTGGGTAGTTGAGAAGTGTGCTAGTTGTTTGGGGAAGGCTAACTTTAACACTCGTTGGCTGTGATTAACACAAACAAACTTTCCATAGCCAGCTCTTGCCCATGATATTTGATTTCAGTTTCATTATTAAAGATAAAACTAGCTCCTGGAGGTGCATAATAGGTAATTGTGGCTGGACCGGGAGGGGAGTCTGACTCCACAGAGGTAGCAGCGGGAGCAGTTGTAGGAGCTGTCTGTGGCTGGGGTTGTGGTGGTGTAGATGTCCCCGGTGCTGGATGTTGTATAGCTGAGGGAGTAGCTGGCATGCATCGCTCCTCGCTGGTTCCTTGTGAAGGAGTATGTATGGGTGTTGGTGTGTAAATTGGTGATGGCGTTGATGAGCGAGCTAGTGAGTAGGGTGGTGGGCTGGGTGGCCGTTGATGAGGGGGCAGTGTTCTGGCAGGTTGAGCCGCTGGGGGAGTCATCTTCATCTTCAGAAGAGGAAGAGGAAGATGAGGAAAGGGACAGATTTCTTTTTCCCTACTTAATGTTGGTGAGGTCCTGCTGAAGCTACGAGTTGCTGCCCTTCACAATGGCCATATCGCTTTCTAGTTTATCAAACATTGGGAGAATTGTAGTAGTGAGGAAATATTGTTCAGTGTGGCGTCCTGGCTTTGTTTTTGAGTCGGGGTTGCTGAATCTTCCTTGGAGGTTGGGCTGTGGGAGCGAGGCAAGCTTCCATCTGGAATAGAAGAAAGGACGAATGAGGATGTGTGTCAATTCGCCAGGTCCTTGAGCGACATGTTGAGATGCTGCTGGTAAGTCAGTGCCAGCATAGAGGTTTGACATAGTACAGTCACCCTCGCAATAACGGACGATCGACCGGACACACGTATGTTTGTCCGTTGTTGTAAACTTTGTCTGCTAGGCAGCGTGGTGTTTCCCGCCAACCGAGCCGCCTGCTTGGGCTTGTGTCGCCTCAGTCCTCGTGTTGTGCCCAGTCCGCTCTGTTCACTCTGTGTTTACTACCTATTTTCGCCACTATTTCACCACTATTATGCCTCCCAAAGTACTTAAACGCAAGCGTTGCTTGTGCGCAATGACGAGGAATCAGATGCAGATTTTGTAGGATTTGATAGCTTTGAAGCGCGTGATTTCCAGCGATTGCTGCATTCGGCTGGCTAAAGGGATGTCACACTTGCCAACATGCAGGACTGGCTGGATGATAACAAGTCTAATCCTGGGTATGAGGTCCTGAGTACTCAACAAATTGCTGCACAAGTCACCCAAGATGATAATGTGAATAGCGAGGATGAAGACGAAGTTCAGCACAAGAAACTTAAGATGTCAACCCTCCATTTGTATGTTGATGCTTTGCTAGACTATACAGAATATAGCCAGCTTAAGGAAACCTCAAGTTATTACACTACCCTTCGTATGCTCAGGGAATCTATAATAAAGGAACAACATATGGGAGGCAGACAGCTCAAGTTGGATTCATTCTTCACTCCCGGACGCAACCCCCAGCCAGGTCCGAGTAACCAGCCAGATCCCAGCCAGGTCCGAGTAACCAGCCAGACCCCCAGCCAGGTCCGAGTAACCAGCCAGACCCCCAGCCAGGTCCAAGTAACCAGCCAGACCCCCAGCCAGGTCCGAGTAACCAGCCAGACCCCCAGCCAGGTCCAAGTAACCAGCCAGACCAACAGCCAGGTCCGAGTAACCAGCCAGACCCCCAGCCAGGTCTGAGTAACCAGCCAGACCCCCAGCCAGGTCCGAGTAACCAGCCAGACCAACAGCCAGGTCCGAGTAACCAGCCAGACCAACAGCCAGGTCCGAGTAACCAGCCAGCCCAACAGCCAACCCCCATGGTTGACCTGGACTCAGACTCTGAGTAACCACTCCGAGTCCACCTGTACATAGTCCTGTAAATTTATACTCTACATACTTAGTTTAAGGTACGGATACTTTGGTTTTTATTATTTGATAAATATATTGCTTCTGTGTATGATTTTCAGCTATATTTTGGAAGAACAGACTTTTTGCAATAACGGACAGTCTTGAACATGCATTTGTCCGTTATTGCGATGGTTGACAGTAATATAAAATATGTATGTTGTGCGTAAGATAAGCGAAGGAATAAAATCCTAAGAATAACTAACCTCCTCTGGGAATAGAGCTCTGATTTACCACAAAAGGTTCGGGTGCAAGGTGTGGCAGAATAGAAGCTACCGCCTGGCTGAGGACATCTGCCTGGGTAGCTGGTTCAGAGTCCTCCATTGTAATGGTGTCAGCTTCACCTGTGAAAAACGGAGAGCAATTAGAGATGACTCGCTGAACACAGGAGTAATAAGAGGTAGTAGGGGACAAGGCAGTACTGTATTGTAATATTGTTTTATCCCCAAAACATATAAAATAGAAGTGGTTTATTTCGTGAAGAAACAAGACACTTACGGCTAGGCCCCTGAAGCAAAGTGCTAGGGAGCGCCGTGGGCGAGGTTTGTTGCAACGAGTGGTTTGCCTCGATGCAATGGAGTTGTAGTGATGCCTCGCTGTGAGAGGGTGAGGTTAGCTGCGAGAGAGGGTCCGTTCTGCCTGAGGAAGGGACAGAAAACAGGCCGTTAGCTGTGTGAAGTTAGAGATCAGATAGAGACTAATCAAATAACTTCACTATAGTATATGTGACAACATTGAATTTTTATGTTGGGACATAAATTACAGTAGCTCAGGTAAGTTATATCACGCAGATGGGGAACTTACTGTGACCGCGAGGTGATGGAGGTATGTAATGTAATGTTGAGATGCTGCTGGTAAGTTAGTGCCAGCATAGAGGTTTGACATAGTAATATCAACTATGTAGGTTGTGCATAAGATAAGCGAAGGAATAAAATCCTAAGAATAACTAACCTCCTCTGGGAATAGAGCTCTGATTTACCACAAGAGGTTCGGGTGCAAGGTGTGGCAGAATAGAAGCTACCGCCTGGCTGAGGACATCTGCCTGGGTAGCTGGTTCAGAGTCCTCCATTGTAATGGTGTCAGCTTCACCTGTGAAAAATGGAAAGCAATTAGAGATGACCTGCTGAACACAGGAGCTGTTGTTGTTGTTGTAGATCCCCAGACTGTCTGGCCGAGCAGTCCCGAGTCTGGTTGACCGAAGCCGTGCAGATGCTCGGACCCCCAAATGGGAGTCGGGGCGATAGTGAGATCTGTTTCTTCGAAGGCAACAGAAGAGGAGACATTCCCAGTCTGTAGTCTTCCTTATTGTGCCACCCCAATCGGGCAATATCGTCAGCTATCCAGAACCAGCCCTCACCAGTGGGAATGGGTGATAGAGAGGTGGGACAGCAAGTACAAAGGAAAGAGAAGGAACGGAGGGATAGTTGAAGAACTGAAAAGGATTGGTTAGGGCCGAAGGGACGTCAAAACCCTTAAAGTACTGCCCACGTCACCGCAGGCAATACTTCTCTTACGGGGGAACACAGGAGTAATAAGAGGTAGTAGGGGACAAGGCAGTATTGTAATATTGTTTTATCCCCAAAACATATCATTCACTTCATCCCAAAGCTCTTTCATTTTCCTCTTTCCCACCTTGGTCTGCGCGTTCATTGGAGCATACGCACAGACCCATGCATACTTCACTATACCAATCTTACCAGTCATCCACACTATCCTTGTTCCCTTCCTTCCATGTCCATCCATTCCCTTCCACACCATCCCAGACACCAACAATGCACAACCTTCCTTTCCTCTCCCTTTACTCTTTTCATCCATATACCAGTCCATATCACGCCTCCTTCCATTCCTTCCCACAACACACTCTTCCCTCCATCCCTACACTCTTCCACCCCCCATCCTATCATATGCATCTCTTTTATCCCACACACATCTATTCTACTCCTTCTGGCACACTCCACTATCTCTCTCCTTTTCACCTCATTCACCATTCCATTTACATTGATTGCTACTACTCTCAAACATTCATCCCCTTTCCTTCCCCTCCACAGGGCAGACTGGAGATCCCTCCCCGCCACTAGCAGCAGCCGTTCGTCCGTCCCCCCATTGGGGGGCCGCTGGTGGCTGGCAAGGCCAACGCCGCGCTCATTCCCGGAGGGACACGGGCCATCAAGATTGCCAAGCCTTTTCAAAAACACTTAATAATAATAAGAGACAGATAAAAGACAAAATAATATATACATTTAACACCTTTAAAATAATATTACAAATATTAAAATTATTAAAACACTAAATAATAATAAAAGACAGATAAAAAGCCAAAAAATAATTACAATTATAATTTAAAAATAATTTTCTCTAAAAAATATTAAAAAGAAAATTAAAATCTATATGTGGGGGAACCTACTGTGCCCCTACACCGCCTCCCCGTCCAGCCTCTATAAAATAAAATAATGATAAAAATAGGGAGGTGTCCCCCGAGGTCACCACGTGGAGGCGGGGTGAGACTTACCTACCCTTCCTGTGGAGGGGTAGGTCAAAGAGGTGATTTGTAAAAAAAACTTCCCAATTCTTGATGTTAGCAATGGCTGCACCTCATACCTCATTGGTTACCATACTGCCACTGTGCAAAGTTATTACATCCAACTCATCCATCCTACATAAGTAAATATTTATTACATCCAACTCATCCATCCTACATAAAGTAATTATTTATTACATCCAACTCATCCCTCCTACATAAAGTATGGTCCTAATTTAATAGTACTAGTACTATGGTAAGTATGGTAATAATTTAATAGTACTAGTACTATGGTAAGTAGTACTAGTACTAATAGTACTTGTCCATCATCCTACAAACCAGAATTATTTACAGGTTTGTGTACAAGTAAAAGTACTTGTATTTAAGTACAAAATTTTCAGTACTTGAACTTGAGATTTTTTAAATCAGCGTACTTGTACTTGGGCCAAATATACTTGAAAAAATCAAGTACTTTTAAGTAGAGTCTTGGGCCTGGACATATGTTGGTTTGCAGTGTGTAATGTTTGCTAAAGGTAATATTGTAGCCAAGTGCTACAAGTACCTAATACAATATTGTTATCACAATGTAATGTTTGTTAAATGTAATATGGTAGCCAAGTACAAGTACCTGAAACAATATTGTTATCACAATGTCAAACTCAAAGGATTTATTTACTATATATAATAATAGTTAATTTCCAAATAAGCAAGTTTCTATTTTCATATATAGTTTCTACAGTAGCAGCTATTACACTTTTCATTTGTATAAAAAATCTTCTGT
Source organism: Petrolisthes cinctipes (assembly GCA_033782935.1). Classification (NCBI taxonomy): domain Eukaryota; kingdom Metazoa; phylum Arthropoda; class Malacostraca; order Decapoda; family Porcellanidae; genus Petrolisthes; species Petrolisthes cinctipes. The sequence continues at coordinate 117,108 of JAWQEG010004465.1, forward strand.
GTCTTATAGTACAGTATTCTATATAGTGAATTAAACTAAAAGATTCAATCATTTCTAAAGAATGAATTTTAAATTTTTGTACATATTTTCTATAATTGCAATGATTTCTTTTTGTCTGTATTGGAAATCAACATTGTAAATTAGAATTTTAGCTTGAATTTATATCATTACCTTAATACCTTTACCTACGAGTGAAATATAATAGACATCTTTTTTAAATGTATTTGTACTTAAGTACATCGCCAGGCATTCATTTAGCACCATTTATGGAGAAGTCAGTATGACTGAAAAATATTCATACAAATTAAAATTCTAAAATTCAAAGAAACAATAAAGAAATTGAGTAGGAAAAATAAGGATACATAGTAATCCGTTTGACTTACAGGACAATCTATCTATCTATCTATAGCTGTGTATCCGCGCCTGTTCACGTTCGCGATACATGATACACCCATGGGTGGTGGAATATACCGTTAGGGCTGAAAGCAGTTCAAGCCAGTTTCATTAGACACAACATCCTGTGAAAAGTGCTGAGTAGCAGTGTGAGGGAATCTTCCATGCTGAGCTACTGATTGCTAGATTCACTCTGTAATTATCTATATGTTAATCTCTATACTATAGTCAACTCCATATTGTCATCTTGTATGTAGAGAAAGGGACAATATATATTTACTCACATTATTGTTATATAAACTTGTATCTAACTTATCTATATTTCATATGTAAGCTTAGCATTGTAAATATCATGATTGCAATTTATCATCTAAGGAAGGGTGGGGCAGTGTCACCACGAGCGGAGAGTGTGAGAGAGGAAAGGTGCATTACACGCCCTGCCCTGGCGACAACAGGTTCACTCCTACCTTATCTTAGAGAGACACGAGTTGTCTATGTAACCTGTAACCTGTACCTGATATACTTCAGTAAATTGAGACAAGTCCACGAGTTTACTCTAAACCTTGAGTAACTAACTTAGTTCCCCAGGAAGACTAGAGTGGTAGTTCAGAGCAACGGTGGTAAGTTGGCTGAAACCAGAGGTCTACATCAGGGTAGTAAGTAATACTAGCCCAAGAGTAAGTGAGAGTTTCCAGCAGGTATTTCCGAGAGAAGCTGAGGCTGAGCTTGGACGACCCCACGAGTACAGCTGTGATGCCTCGTTCCCTCCTGCAACTTCCCCCAAGGAGGTGGCCATGGCAGAAGTGTCTCCAGGTTTTCCTGTTCCAACACTCCCTCCTTACTTAGTCAAGCTGTACTCTGTCCCTCGAGTTTCTCTCCCTTACATACTCTTCCACTCTGTTCTGCCATCTAACCGGAGGTCTGCCTCTCACACCAGGTGCCACAACATCACTTCCATACAGCGGCCATATTGGTGACGACGGCCATTCAGTGTGCTTGATTAATGCGTCTTAATTTCAACGGCCAATCAGTGTGCTTTATTATTACAATGACTTCCATATGTACCCAATGTCCATCTCTCCCTGAACATATTCTTCAGTGCTGTTCCCAGAATAACAAAGCCACTTTAGAATTATAATGTGTCCACAGAGTAGAACTGACCCACGTGTAATAAGGTCTGTAATTATCATCACTCTTGAATAAAAAGGCATTTATAATGTGTCCACAGAGTAGAACTGACATTTGCAAACTGACCCACGTGTAATAAGGTCTGTATTTATCATCATTCTTGAATAAAAAGATATGTATAATACCAATTCAAGATGACCACCTAGTGTCTACATTGCTAAGGTTAGCCCCCGGTAGTCTGCCCCAGTTGGGTCCCGGTAGTTTGCTACGGTCATGATTAGGTTAGGTCAGATGATTCCTAGCGGGGTCCCGATTTCCCGCCTCTGAGTGCAGTGTTGCCAGATACAGGGATACTTCCAAGTTTTAGGCTAATTTTGTCCACACTTGGGAAATCGTATGAAAAATGTACAATAAGTAGCCCAATTGGGTGGGAAATTCAACAATATTAAATTGGGATAATAAATTTTTTGATCACCAGACGAAATAACCTGACCTGACCTAACCTAACCTAGACTGTGGCTACCTTTGGGACCTATCCTAGTGTCCTTCGGAACCTACACTAATGTCCTTCGGGATCTAACCTAGTGTCCTTTGGGACCTATCCTAGTGTCCTTCAGGACCTAACCTAGTGTCCTTCGGGACCTAACCTAATGTCCTTCGGGACCTAACCTAGTGTCCTTCGGGACCTAACCTAATGTCCTTTGGGACCTAACCTAATGTCCTTCGGAGCTAACCTAATGTCCTTCGGGACCTAACCTAATGTCCTTCGGGACCTAACCTAGTGTCCTTCGGGACCTAACCTAATGTCCTTCGGGACCTTTAGAAATAAATTAGATTCTGTGGATAGTAGCTAAAAGTATCCCGATTGGGTGGGTCAGGCGTAATATACACAACTGCATATAGGCTCTTTTGTTATTTTGCGGAGATCAGGTAACACTCTCCGCCCAACCTCAGTCCATCCCTCCGCTACAGAAATAAGTCGTATCTTAAAATTGAAATATCAAACAAAGAATACATTTCGGTATTATTACAGAATAACTGGGTTTTTGGCTAGGATCGCACAGTGCTACCACATCAGGCTAGGTCCCGGGAATTTGCCCCTGTCACTTTATGATAGTTTACACCGGTTATATCCCGGTAGTTTACCCAGGTTATGTCCCGGTAGTCAGCTGTGGTCTAGGTTAGGTCAGGTCAAACTAATTTCCAAATTATGTTTGTAAAACGGGGCATATCTCGAAAATGGGGCATCTCCGAGAGAAACACAATAGATGAAAAGTATGTTAGAATGGTCCAAAATAGTAGGTAATGATACTAAAATATACAATATGGTGAACACATTACTTCTGTAAATTTACCTACAAGATAACTCCACTGTGTATTGATAAAGGTAATCAATCTCCGGCACAGATAATCGCAATATTAGCCATATATATAAAAATATATTACTATTATTTATTGTTCTAGTTTGTCCCTGTCCTTATGGTTTAAAATAAGGCCCCTAGACCCTGTGATCTAGAATAAGGCATATATATATGGTATTATTACAGAATAACTGGGTTTATGGCTAGGATCGCACAGTGTTACCACATCCGGCAAGGTCCCGGGAATTTGCCCCAGTCACTTTGATAGTTTATACCAGTTATATCCCGGTAGTTTGCCCAGGTTAGGTCCCGGTAGTCTGGTGTGGTCTAGGTTAGGTTAGGTTAGGTCAGACTAATTTCCAAATTATGTTTGTAAAACGGGGCATATCTCGAAAACGGGGCATCTCCGAGAGAAACACCATAGATGAAAAGTGTGTTAGAATGGTCCAAAATAGTAGGTAATGATACTAAAATATACAATATGGTGAACACATTACTTCTGTAAATTTACCTATAATTCCACAGAGTATTGATAAAGGTAACCTAACCCTACCTAACCAAACCTGTAGCTCACCAGCACAGATGATACCAATATTAGCCCTTGTTTGTCATTGTCCTCGTGGTCTAAAATAAGGCCTATATATATATATTATCATTATTTATTATTCTCGTTTGCCCATGTCCTTGTAGTTTTAAATAAGGCCCCTAGACCTTGTGGTCTAAAATAAGGTGTATATATATATATATATATATATATATATATATATATATATATATATATACCTTATTTTTAGACCACAAGGTCTAATATATATATATATATATATATCTTATTTTTAGACCACAAGGTATATATATATATATGGTATTTATTGAAAGAATTACCGTTTTGTAGCAGTGTTGCCAGATCCGGCTAGGTCCCAGCATTTTACCCCTGTCATTTATTGTACTTTATCACGATTATTTCCCGGTAGTTTGCCCAGGTTAGGTCCCGGTAGTCTGATGCGGTCTAGGTTAGGTTAGGTCAGGTCAGGTCAGGTAAGGTCAGGCTAATTTCAAAATGCCCCATTTGAATATGCCCTATCTTGGAAATGGGGCATTTGCGGAGGAAATGCCATAGAAGAAAATAGTGGTAAATATTGAATGAATTACCGTTATTGGGTACGGTTTTTCTACCTTCATTACCCACTTATTTAGACCATTCTAAGACTATTTTCTTCTATGGCATTTCTTCCGCAAATGCCCCATTTCCAAGATAGGGCATATTCAAATGGGGCATTTTGAAATTAATCTGACCTTACCTGACCCCACCTAACCTAACCTAGACCGTATCAGACTACCGGGACCTAACCTGGGCACACTACCGGGACCTAACCTGGGCAAACTACCGGGAAATAACCGTGGAAAAGTACAGTAATTGACCGGGGCAAAATACTGGGACCTAGCCGGATCTGGCAACACTGCTACAAAACGGTAATTCTTTCAATAAATACCAAAATAGTCTTAGAAAGGTCTAAATAAGTGGGTAATGAAGGTAGAAAAAACGTACACAATAACGGTAATTCATTCAATATTTACCATATATATATATATATATATATATATATATATGGTAAATTTACAGAAGAACTGGGTTCACTATATTGTGTATTTTAGTATCATTACCCACTATTTTGGACCATTCTAAAACACTTTTATTCTATGGTGTTTCTTTCCGAGATATGCCCCGTTTTACAAACATAATTTGGAAATTAGTCTGACCTCACCTGACCTGACCTAACCTAGACAACATCAGACTACCGGGACCTAACCTGGACAAACTACCGGGACCTAACCTGGGTAAACTACCGGGATATAACCGGTGTAAACTATCATAAAGTGACTGGGGCAAATTCCCAGGACCTAGCCGGATGTGGTAACACTGCGTGATCCTAGCCAAAAACCCAGTTATTCTGTAATAATACCACATATATATATATATATATATTACCATTATTTATATTGCTCGTTTGTTCTATCTTGGTATAAAATTCTTCGTTTTCTCTATATATTCCTTATAAATACCCTGTGCATGTATATATAAATTTCTCTTGTGCATATTATAATAAATTACCTTATAATAACGTAGATATCTTCAGCGTTTTTCACAATAAATCACACGAGGATATTTTTGAGCTTGGTCGCCTTGGTGCCTTGTTGGTGTTGATGCTGCTAAAGCGCTAATGCTAAAATTGCTAAGTTTAGCAGAGGCCAAGGCGTGAGGGAGAACCAGCAGTGTTACCAGAACTCAATCACGGAATTGTGCTAGACTCGACTTAAAATTATATTAGATCAAGCATATGGTTGATCCATTATCCAATGCACTGTATTTGTAGGGGAGATTCTCTTGTTGAAGGCTACTTATTCCTCTAACTATGCCACGAAACAGACCCCCTATTACTTCAGTAACAAATATCAACTAATATTAAGGTGACTTGTTTCTTAGCATAGATTGAAAGAATCGGTAACCCTTCCATTTACCAAAAATAAAATTGTTAACGTAATTTCCGCTCAGGTTGCTGCTGCATAATTATAAATTATATATATTTATGCATAGCTAACCATAGTTACCATATAAATTAATTGTAAATAAAATACCAATAAAACTCTGTCGAGACTCTACCTAGCTACATTAGAAGTGGCGCTCCATGAACACATCGCAACCAGGCAAGCAGGAAGGCTCTACTCTGGTGCTTGGCCACTTCTTTATATGTCCCTTCCTGTGTGCACTACTTATAAATAAAACTGTACTAAGTATTGAGTCTGCTGTACACATTTCAGGTAGTAACGAACCATCCCAGTCGTTATAACTCGTTCATACTTTCTTCAGGCCCACATTACCCAAGGTCTGATCACTCATGCCCTTGTTTATTTTTTTATTATATATTATCTCCTTGTTCATTTTCTTTATCATATCGGGTGTGGGTTCATACTTAATACATACACCTGCTTGCCTTATTCCTTCTCCACAAACAAGTTCATTAGTCAGAGAACCTTACACCTCCACTTCCATCTACCCCGGTTTGTTACTCCACCATAATTACATGTAATGAACCAGGAAGAGACAGAGACGTGGAAAAACGAGTATAGTAAGTTGAACAAAGATACCCTAAATGTCACCTAAACCTTGCAACATTTAGGGAAACTTTGTTCAACTTACTATACTCGTTTTTCCACGTCTCTGCCTCTTCCTCGTTCATTACATTCACCCGTAGGCGAGTGTAATTATTACCGGTATGTTCTTGTTTAATTACAAGGAATGAGAAGCCCTTTATATCTACCACACAGACACACATTATTAGAGTTCTCCGAGCTGTAACTTCTGTTGGAACTTGGTTGGAGTTGGAAAGCTGGAAAAACAGCTGATGATGTAAACAGACCGTGTTGGCACTCTCATTTATTTATTTATTTTTATTTGAGGTAAATGAAAGAAAACAATATCACCTCTATGTCTTCATTTTTTTTTTAATCCATGTACAATGTAGTCATATATATATATTTTTTTTTTTATCTATTTATGCATAAAAAAACGTAAATGAATGTGATGAAATATTTTTGTACAGCTGGTATCCTATATGGCGCATTGCTGTGATTGGCTGAAAGGCCACGAGGAGGAGGAGGCGGGGCTGAGGCGACTGGAATGGGTCACAGAACGCGAATATTCAGTACAGGTGGAGGTGCCATGGCTCACTAATCCAGGGAAGTAAAGTGAAGCCCCCCAACTGTCACTTTCGGCGCCTTCAATATGGCGGAGACCAAGATTACAGCTTACATCAACCACATATGTTCCTACTATAACAATAGTGTTTTCTGTTGATAACGCTTATGGAAGCTGTAGATCTACTTAATTTAAAACAATTACCTTACTTGTAATATTTTGTACATACTACGTAACTATAGGATACAAACACCAATTTCGAGACATTATAAGCTTTTCACATTTTTTTCCTAACTTTCAAACTTAGGCAAGATACTACTAAAAACAACAATTATTCATGGTGGTTCTACTCTTTACAGCTTTCCTAGCAGTATTTCGTGCTATAAACTGCTTTCCTGCATACAAATACCTCACTTGTAGATATGTTTCGCATAGTTGGACTTCTGACCAGGCTTTGACAGGTATGCGCCATCTTGAAGGCGCCGGAAATGACAGATCGGTAGCTTCACAAATCAGGTCCTACTGGCGCCTCCACCTATATAACTCCATGGTAGCCTACTGACTACCGAGTAAACAGTAGCCATCTGGCTGTCAAGGTGTGAGGATGTTGGTATTGGTCTCTTTGCTGACTGTCTGACTCCCTCCTTCTCAATGTCAGACTATATGTCCACCATGATAACACTGAATGACAACTTATTTCACAATAACATATGAATAAATTACATAACTATATCATTAAGGGAGCTATTACAAATTTGTCTCTTTTCTGTTTTATCCTAAAAAAACACATTCATTATGTTCGTCTATGCAAGAAAATTGATTATTCTCTAATTTGGGAAAGAATTATAAGTGATCAAGAGCAATTACTATTTACAAATTAATTATTATAAAATACTGAAAGGGTCTGAGTACTTCAGAACAAGAGAAAACTTTGAAAACTTACAATAAAGACAAGAGTAGTGCTTAGGAAAACAAACACGTCATTCCCCTCTGACTATCAAAACATTACTGAGGTGCCAGAGGTGAGTGGTGTATGTGTAGTCAGGAATACAAACACTTTATTGGTATAGTGGAACCAGCACAGCTGGTTTGCTATAGAATACACACCTTCTCCAGCCCAGGCCCCGTATAGGCATATTCTGGGCTAGAAGGGTCTATTCCGTGACGATCATTAGAAGTAAATAAAAATTCAAATCTGGCGCTGTACTGATATGGGAGCCACCTGGTGGTGGCCTGTAGAGGTACTGACCCCACTCTGGGGCAGCGGCCGCTCGTCCACTCTGTCACGGAACACATACCTGTCAACATCTACGCTCCTCGCTGCTACGCTATGGTATTGTGTCACGTGTTCCTGCTATCGTTTCTTTTGTGTTCTAGTGGCTTGCCTGCTTCGCAGATGTATGTGTGTGTGTGTTTTTGGTATGTAAGGATGTTAGTGTGGGGATTTGTTTCCTTTCCTGGGGGCTAAGTTCATTCTTCTTCCCCTGGGGGAGGGGGCTCTGTTGGGGCCCCTTTTTTCGGGGTTTCTCCCCTTCCCTTCCCTTTCACCCTTCCTCCTGCCACTAGTACACTTCATTGGTGTATTTTACCTCGGGGTTTTATGGTTTTTAGCGAGGTTTTGCCTCCCCACGTGGTGTGGGTGTAGGGCTACTTAGCCCCTCTTTGGTGTTTTCCCCGAGTGTTGTGTAGATTTACGCGGGTTGCGGGGAGCGAGAATTGTTCACAGGTGCTCTCTTCCTCTCCCCAGCGTATTTTTTGTGTTTTTCCCAGCGTGTTTGTTACCCTGGGAGTTGCCCCTCAGGCTGTCTGTGCCTCGCCTTTCGGGGCCTGCAGACCGGGGGTTGTTTCCCCGCTCCCACGGGAGGGGTTTTTTCCCTGGTTGGTGCGTGTGGGGTTTTTCTTGGTGAGTTCTGGGTCCCCCGGGAGCAGTGGTGCACACCTCCCGCTCTACCCTCTCACTGTGTTATTTAGTGGTTTCCCGGGTTTTGCTGTGTACGCGTGAATTCACGTGCTAACCCGTTTTTTGTTTCTTTTCTCCATCAGCCTACTCGTGACTTATGTGCTTCTTCGGGGTGTACCGTGCGGATTTCGCCTGACGGCCACCTGCACTGTTCGCCTCACGCACCCTGCTTCACGCCCAAGGGTTACGACCCCTTGGCGTGCGGTGTGTGCCGCCCCTGGGCTGAGAAGTGTCGGGAGACACCCACCTCTGCCCGCCCCAAACTCCCCGCCCTTGCTTCCCTTCGTAACTCTTGGACTAGGGCTAGGAGAATGGCTCACAAGCGAGACGGCTCTTCCTTAATGTGGGCGGACCCGATTTTGGGAACGGAACTGGGTTTATCCAGGTCCCGTTACCCTTCAACGTGTCTCTCGGAGTCTCAGGGGCTAGAACCCCCTGTTACCCGAGAGATTGCGTCTCCATCCCTAGACGGTACTGCGACTCCTTTCCGGGGCTTTACACCCCAGGAACCGAGCGAGTCCGTCGCGCTGGTTACCCGACATACCTCTCCGGTACAAGGGCCCAGCAGGGATCCTACTGCTTCGTCGCCCCCTAGAGCTGGCCCATCGGGTCGCTCTCAGGGGCGCAAGCGTTCTGTGAAAACGGCCCGCCACTCCAAGAAGACCCGGACTCGACGTCGTTCACCTTCCTCCTCGTCTTCTTCCTCTTCTTCCTCCTCGTCGGAGGACTCTCCTTCTCCCGTCCGCAAACCCCGCAAGGATAAGCGGAGGGAGGAGAGCCCTTCGTCGATAAAGATTGCACAGATTATCCGCACTCTCGTCCCTAATGCCCTTCCTGCCTTCCCACCTTCGGGTCCCTCTGTCCTGCCTCCGGTAGAGACACCGGTACCTGTTCCTGAACCCACCCTTACTCCCCTACTCCCTGCCTTGTCGCCGGCAGGAGACGCGAATCCCCCCGGGGATGTTGGAGACGTTCCCGTTCCTCCAATGTCTCTGGGGCGTGAGTCTCCAACTGGGGACCTGGCGGAGGAGTTGGCTACCTCCTCTCCTCCTTCCCCGTCGCCCCCTCCTGCAGACGACGGGTACCTTCCCTACTCTTGGGCCCTCCTTCCTCCTTCCTGGACCCATTCCTCGGAGGAGGGCAGACTTGTGGCGTGGTCTCCTGACACCACCCAACCAGACGTTTGGATCAGGAGGGACGACGTCCTGGTAAAATGGGGAGCGGACGAGAAGGGCGACGCAGTGCCCTTCTACAAAGTCCGACCCATCTCTGCTCCAGTACCCACTTCCTCGAAGGTCTCCTCCGCGGCTACCTTGGACGCGATGGGCTTCTTGGTGGAGTATAATCAACTACAGCTGTTCGAGGCTTGGAGGATTGACCGCTCCCACGGGAACACGGCAGTCCTCCTTTCCTCAGACGCGTACTTCCCAGGGGATAAGGGCGAGGGGGACTTGGACATTCCGGCCCTTCTCCTTAAGTCCCTGGACCACCAGAAGCACACCGCCTCCAAGAAACCACCTCCTCCGTCTTTCCCCGTCGTCCTCCCTCCTTCCCGTGCCCCGCCGGGTTTGAAGGAATGCTTGTGGAAGACGGAGAAGAAGCCACCGGTCCCCTACCAGTTGAAGGAGCCCGATGGTAAGCTAAGGCAGGTGGAAACAACCGCCCGGTTGGAGTTGTCCCACATCATCTCCACCGGGACGGCTGCTTCTCTCATACGAGACTGCCTAAATGCCCTCACCAACACCTATCACGAGATGTCAGGTTTACAGCTAGCGTGAGTACCGTTACTTCTTGTGTTGTTATTGTTGAGGGATACAGGGTAGGGGGACTCTCAGTTAACTCTCGAGTCTCTACCCCGGGTTCGCTCGGTTTTCCTTGTTTATCCCATACAGTAATACTCTCTCGTCCATGGCCACCGTCATGGAAGGCGTCGGAGCGATGGCGACGCACAACCTGCGGGAGGCGGCGAGAACATTCGCCGAGGCGAGACTGGCGGCCCGCCAGGCAGCCGCAAAATCCGCGCCGAAAATGGCGCAGAAGGGAGTGGTGCGGGCTGCTCCGCTCTCCCCTGCGCTGTTCGACCAGACAGCAACGGATGCGATATTCTCCTCCCTCCCGGCGGTCATCAACCTCCAAGTAAGTTCCATTCAGTTGAATCTTTTACTTTGAGATGTTTTACACGAGGGGTAAAATTAGAGGGAAATTCGTGGGTCTGTTTGTCCGTAGGCCACGTGCCCCGCAGCCACCCAGACCGCCATTCCAACCTCGAAGGCTCTCCCAGGACGACGTATCCCACTCCTCCGCAACAGCACCACAGGTTCAACCACAGAGCCCAGCAGCCGTTTCGGGGGAGAGGGCAGGGGTCCAAGCCCTTCTCCAGACCCAAGCCCTCCTTCTCCCACCCCTCCCAGAAGGACCGCTCCACTTGAGGGTCCCGCTCGGGGTTGTCAGCAGCCTGGCCCGCCCACGGCTGGGCAGCAAGGGTGATCCGCCAGGGCCTGTCTTGGCCCTGGATATCTGTACCGGTGAGTAACTGTTCTTTAACCCTCCGGGTTTGACATTTCTGACATATGACATAACCTCCCCACCTCGGGTTTCCGTTACGGTCAAAATCAGAGTTCCCATTACGGTCAAAATCTCTCCCTCACTACCTGTCATCTCTCCCCACCCCTTCCCGGGTCCCTTGGGTCCCGGTCTAGGATTAACTGTGTACCCACTAACACCTGTCACTTTCCGTTACAGCCACTACGTCTACCTCCTGCCTCAACCAAAGTGTCACTTTCGGTCGTCCCGCATGTGTTAAAAATGCGGGAAAAAGGGGTAGTGGAGCGGGCGACGGGGAGGGTCTTTCTTCTTTCTCGTTTATTCACAGTCCCCAAAAAGGACCAGGAGAAAACGAGATTGGTGATGGACCTGAGCAAACTAAACAAGTTCGTGAAACCTTTACGTTTCAGGATGGTTTCGGTTGCTCAGGTCCGCACAGTTCTGCGAAGGGGAGACTGGTCAGCATCCCTGGATCTCCAGGATGTGTACTGGCACGTCCCGATCCACCCCCGGTTTCGCTGATTTCTGGCGTTCCAGGTGGGGACCGAGACGTTTCAGTTTACCAGGCTCCCTTTCGGTCTTTCTCTAGCTCCTCGAGTCTTCACAAAGCTCGTGAGGGTGGTGGCATCCCGTCTGGCAGAGGCGGGTGTCCCCACCCTCATGTACCTGGACGATTGGTTGCTTCACACCCCCTCCAAGGAGCAGGTAGCAAACGTCAGGATAGCAAGGGGGGTGCTAGAGGAAATGGGGTTCCTGTTGAACATCCCCAAGTCCTCTCTCACCCCCACTCGCAAACTGTGTTGGCCGGAATAAAGTGGGACTCTCTTTCGGCCACCCTCTCGCTCGCTCCAGACAACGCCCGCCGGACCCTCCGCCACGTCCGCCAGGCGCATTTTTCCCATACTTTCTCTCGCCGCCAGTGGGAATCATTGCTCGGGTCCCTAAATTTCACGGCCCCTGCAATGCCCCTGGGACGATTGAAACACAGGAGGCTGACGCGGGACGTAAACCTCCACCTACCCCCCGCACACAGGGACCTGCCCAGGCAAGTGTCCCATACTCTTCACCGTCTCCTTCGCCCCTGGCTACGTCTCGGTGCCCTGCGTCAGCGAGTTCCCTGGGTTTCTCCTCCCCCGGGGATCACGGTGGCGACAGACGCATCGGACGTAGGCTGGGGATACCAGTATTGCCTGGGACATCAACGGTGAGGGGGATGGAAGGAAGAGGAGAGGCTACTACACATCAACGCCCGGGAGTTGATGGTAGCAAGGGAGTGGCTCAACAGACACCCACAGTTTTCCAGGATAGGCGTCCGCTTCAATATGGACAATATTGCGGCCGTGCAGTGCCTACAGAAACAAGGCACTACACAGTCGGAAATTCTCCTGTCCCTGTCAGAACAGTTTTTCTCAATAGCGGCCAAGAGGTACATTCACCTCTCGGCCCGCTATGTGCCAGGGCGGGAGAACGATTGGGCGGACGCTCTATCTAGGTTCATGGGGACGTCAGTCGAGTGGCAACTGCGTCCCCCTGTGTTCGAGTCACTCTGCCTACGCTACGGGACACCAGAGGTGGACCTGTTCGCCTCCCCATCCACGGCCCTACTTCCTCTGTTCCTAACCTTCTCATCCAGGACAGAGGCGGGAGGCCGGACGCCTTCACGGAGGACTGGAACAGGTGGGGGTATCTCTATCTCTTCCCACCCCCAGCTAAGTCAGTCCTTCTGAAGGCGATCCTCAAACTACGTGCATTCAGGGGGAGGGTACTCCTCATAGCCCCCCTCTGGCCAGCGCAGCCGTGGTTCGGAGAACTGTCCCGGTGGTGCCCTCACCCTCTTCAGTTGGGATCGGCATGCCTCTCCAGCACCCTGTCTGCACCACTCCAAGCGTCACTGAAACTACACGCTTGGAGTTTCTACGGGGAGTCCTCAGCAAAAGGTTCACTAACGAGACAATGGGCAAGATGCTGAGGGTTCATCGTCAGTCGTCGGTGCGACAGTACGAATCGTGCTGGAAAAGATTCCAGGACTTCTTGTGACGACACCCCTCCATGGTCATCTCGGAGGATACGGTCCTGGAATTTCTCACGTGGCTTGCCGATTCCACCAACAAGGCCCCGGCGACGGTGCTTGCGCATCACGCAGCCCTGTCTGATCCCCTCCTCCTAGGTTTTAATATTAAAGTGTCAGAGAGACCTCTCTCTCTACTGAGGATGGGGATTCGGGCGGGGACCACACCTCACCGGGCCCAGACTCCTTCCTGGTCCCTTCACCGCGTCCTTATGTACCTGACCTTTGAGGGGGTCCCTCTGGAGGTTTGTCACCTCCTCCAGAAAACTCTCTTCCTGCTCGCCTTAGCTACAGGGTACAGGGCCTCTCAGTTGGCAGCCCTGACCCGTCACCCAGCCTTTTCTTCCGTAAGCCCTAACCTTACTTCTTTAACTGTCTCTCCCTCACCTGCTTTCCTAGCTAAGAACGAGCAGGCTGACGACAGGATTGGCCCTCTCGCAGTACCCTCCTTCCTGAGGGATGGAAGTTTCCATCCTCTCTGTCCAGTCCACGCCTTCACAGCTTACGTGGAGGCGACGAGAGAGGCTTCCCCGGACCACCTCTTCTACAACTCCAGGTCCGGTAACCCTCTCTTCCCTAGGTCAATCGCTCGCCTTCTCTGCCGAGTGATCGAGAATGGGGATCCCGGACACGCCCTGAGGGCTCACAGCGTTAGGGGCGTGGCCGCCTTCCTCAGGACTCACTCGGTGAAATGGGTACGGGATCTGGGGGGCTGGACATCCACATCCTCCTTCAGGACGAGGTATCTGTTCCATTCGCTCTCCCCTACCCCCTGTGTGGCTATGGGAACCCCACCCTCCATTCCTCAGGGTTCCCGTGGGAGACACAAGAGGGGGAGGGGCCGCCCGAAAGGAAATGGTCGGGCGACTTAACTCCCATCACTAATTCATCTCATACGTCATCCCCATCCTGTACAGTTTCACACTCATCCCCATGTCATTCATGTTGTACATATGGTGCTGGCAAAATAAATTACATTGTTATGGATTTATTAAGTATTTATTCTCCGAAATAATACACGGTTTTTATACTATGATGAGTGACTGGATATATTAAACACATGATTGCAACATCTTAGTGTTCCTCTTCATCCTCTCGGGATATTATTACCCGAGCTTGGGCCATAGCCCTAGCTCGGGAGGACTTTAACAAAAAGGGGGGGGGGGGGACCGTAACCGGCTCCCCCCTCCTCTACCCAACCCCTCGAGTCTGACTATAAAGACCTTCGACTGGTAACACTTTCTGGTTTATAACAGAACAGTCTACGATATATAATGATAATAAATTATATATACGTAAAAACACTTCCACCACAGCTATCACCCTAGCTCGTGGGGGAAGCCGTTTTTACGTCGGCTTCACCTCAGTTTATACTTTATACTAGTACCCGCTCTCGACCGCTCTTAATTAGGCCCATGATTGCCGCCACCTCACCTCCCACCTACCGCATCGCATGCATAGCAATCCAGCTGTGCTGGTTCCACTATACCAATAATAGTGCATTTGTCGCGGCTTTCAGCTGCTTAAATTGTATTTATTGGTTGTGGAACCAGCACAGCTTTAACTATCCCACCCACCTCCCAATGCGGCAGGCATTCACTTTCTTTTTCATTTGAGTGGACGAGTGGCCGCTGCCCCAGAGCGGGGTCAGTACCTCTACAGGCCACCACCAGGTGGCTTCCATATCAGTACAGCGCCAGATTTGAATTTTTATTTACTTCTGATGATCGTCACGGAATTGACTCTTCTAGCCCAGAATATGCCTATACGGGGCCTGGGCTGGAGAAGGGGTGTATTCTATAGCAATCCAGCTGTGCTGGTTCCACAACCAATAATAGTAAATTTGTCGCCGCTTAAATTGTATTTATTGGTTGTGGAACCAGCACAGCTGGACTGCTATAGAATACACCCCTTCTCCAGCCCAGGCCCCATAAAGGCATATTCTGGGCTAGAAGGGTCTATTCCGTGACGATCATCAGAAGTAAAATTAATTTAAATCTGGCGCTGTACTAGACATGGGAGCCACCTGGTGGTGGCCTGTGGAAATACTGACCCCGCTCTAGAGGAGCATACGCTCTGCCACTCCAATGAGAAAAAAGTGAATGGCTGCCGCATCGGGAGGAGGGTGGGACAGTTAAAGCTGTGCTGGTTCCACAACCAATAAATACAATTTAAGCGGCTGAAAGCCGCGACAAATGCACTATTATTGGTATAGTGGAACCAGCACAGCTGGATTGCTATGCATGCGATGCGGTAGGTGGGAGGTGAGGAGGAGGCATTTACGGGTCCAGATAAGAGCGGCTCAGAGCGGGGAACCCCGTTATAATAATGTTTTTTTTTTTTTTTTTTTTTGTAACCGTAGACTGTTCAGTTATAACTCAGAACAAGTCACCAGATGTAGTCTTTATAGGCAGACTCGAGGGGTATGGTAGAGGAGTGGGGGGCAGGTTAGGCCCCCCCCCCCACACCCATATAATTTAGAAATTCTATAATGAATATTTCAGGGGCAGTTGAAACACGGAAAGTGAGTGGAACAGGCTCAGAGGAGAAAGAAATGTCTCCAACTGCTGCATATTCTCTCTTCCCTTGATCTTCACTCATCATTCTTTTGTCTATTCATCATTCTTTTCTCACCCATCACAATCACTCAGTAACACTCTCCTTACCATATCTGTCATATTGTCTCTAAATGCCCCTAATCTTGATTATGCACAGATTACTAATTTTATCCCGAGAGAGAGAGTGCATGACTACACACACTCAGGGGTGTTCCCGCTAACAGGCTAATCGCAAGAAGATGTTCCCTCTCTCTCTCAGTAAGGCTACAAATTAATAAATTAAATTTTCATGTCTCAGTCACCATGGAAGGCTGGTGGATTAAAAGTTTTTCAGCGTGTGGTAGTCCCTGAAGCAGTCAGGTATACACAGTCCAATGTTGCATTCATTACAAATGACGACTACTAGAGAGCGTTTCTTTGGACGGCGGGTTGTGTGCTTGCATACATAGCACACCGTCTGTTTTCTCCTTCCATTATTAATTTTCCCAGAAGTATGTACTGGGTAATGGCGACTACATGCATCTACTATCCTATCTGGCAAGTTTTTAGCAGGGAGGTGATTTCTGGTGTTGGTAGTAGGTTCCCCAAAGTCCTCCAGAAGCTGGTCCGCCACATTGTACACAAACTCGTGTAGCTTTGGCTTCTTAGAGCAGTCAAAATTCTTTTTGAACAGCCAGAGATTGTAGGCATTAAGCATTGTGATATCTATCAAGTGGAAGAAGAACCTCTGGTGCCACTTGACAAAGTTTCTCAAACAATCAACACTATTTAACTGACCTTCAGATATGTCTACAAGGCGCAGATTTTTATAATAATCCACCACAACATCAGGCTTCATATTTGGTTTTCTTGTTCGGTGGCAAATTTTTCCAGTTGGAACTAGTTCACCCTTGTGGATGGTAGAAAGGAAGTACTCTGGCTGCCAATCATTCCATTTGTATGCACCAATCTTGCCAGACTTTTCACTTTGGATAAACAGGTCCTTCTTGGGTCGCTTCCTCCTACTTTTGTGGTGGGTGTGAGCTTCCTCTTCGGAATCTGGAGTATCACTAGAACTTGGGTTTTCAACTCTATTTTTCTTTCCTTTGAATTTTGGCATGAACTTCCTATTCAACTGCACAGTTCCACATGATCCCGTTTTGTTGTCATGCAGGAATTGGCACAGAGCAGGGCTTGTATACCAGTTGCTGGTGTACAATATATGACCCTTGCCCAGGTAGTCTGCCATAATTTTCTTGACAACAGCACCAGATATACCCATAGGGTCTTTCTTGTTCACCCCTGGTATGTAAATATTTGTGCCTTTATAAACGATTATGTCAAGCACAAATCCTGTGTCACAGTCACACAAAACAAACATTTTCATGTCTGAGCGGTGATTTTTTGAGGAAATATATTGTTTGAGAAAATGCCGACCTTTGCATAGCATATGTGACTCGTCTATAACGAGCCTTTGAAATGGATAGAAATATTTTTTGAACCGTGAAAGCATCATCGAAAGTATATCTCTCACTTTCCAGATACTGTCTCCATTGTTTGGATTTGCATTGTCTGAGAAGTGAAGATAATTCAACAGCAATACAAATCTATCACGAGGTATATACCTGCCAAACAAAGGTGTGCTGATGAGGGAGTCTATGCGCCAGTAATGCTTGAGATTGGATTTTTTGCAAAGAGGCATAATCAGTATCAATGCCAAAAACACAAACAGTTCCTTGAACGTTGTATATTTAAAACTCCGTCTTCTGGAGCCAGGGGAAATGAACTCTGTATACTGAGACACCCAACTGTAGTATCTGTTCGTTTTATTAGCTATATATGACATCACTTCCTTATCGATGAAGGCACAGAAAAAATCACTCTCTCTTGCCTCGTTGTTGCAGGGCCAGTCCCTTGTTGTACCACTACTGTTTGGCTGAAAATCGTGCTGGTCTGGTACGAAGTCTGACCCCTCTGACCAGCTAAAAGAAAACACTTCACTCAGATTTACAGCCGTCTCATGGTTCTCATTTTCTTCGTCCTCGTCACTGCTAGAACTATCTTCACTGTCGTCTAGCCACATGTCATCCCTGCTAATGATGTCAGGTTCACTTGCGCTATCCTCATCCTCCAGAAACAAAAGCGGTAGAATTTTTTTTGATGATGTTAGGTTATGCTGACGTGGATGCGATCGTTGTGTGGATGCATGGCGAGAAGTACTCGGACCTGGGACAGCAGGAGTGGGTACAGATTCAGTGGTGGTGAAGGATGATGGAGGAATGCGAGTTGAACGGCTTCTTTTCTTCCCATTCGTGTGTCTTGGTGTTACTGGGGAGTCAACCTGGGCATCCCTTCCTTCACATGGTAGCTGTCCTTGTGTGCTTGTGGATTGCATAGGCATAGTAATGGAGGTGGTGTGAAGCTGGTTAGAAGTTAGGGAACTTGCAACAGGTGTATGCATCTTCTGTGGATCTCCATTTATTTTCTTTTTTGCTGTGTAGATGACCTCATCTTTTGTCTCATTACTGCTGGAGGGATAAGTAAGGGAGGGCCTTTGAAGTAACTTTAGCATCTGTCTTCTGCTAACTATTAAGAATCTAATGGTAAAAATGAAGTGGCATCAATATCCACCTCATGGCTGACAGATAAAGACAAGAAGTGTGCATGGCCTGGCTTCAAAAACAAATGGAAGGTGACAAAGGCCACAAAGGAAATGTGGAAGCCAGAAGAGACATAGTGTCCATTTCTTTATAACTTTAGCCAAATGCCGTAAAGTGGAGTTGTTGGATAATCCTACCATGTACTGAAATTTTATTATTTTTACAGTATGGATAAACACACTTTAATATTTATTTCTTATAACCTATGACAGTATTTTGCATGATTATTACTTGATTCAACTATAAAATTTCCAATTTTATTGGTCATAATTGTTTAAGGGATATGTGTACTTACCTTCTATGCCATCTGTCATACTCTCCATTCCTAATAATATCTGATGCATGCTCAGCCTTTCTTACAAGAACCCGTCCACCACTGCAGTCACCTGGAAGACAAAATGGGCTTCAAAATTTGCTAGCATAACAATATCCTGCCAGACAAGGAAAATTGAAGCTGCACAGTCTGACAAAAGTAAATCAACACAAAAACTAAGGACCAGACAGTTCTTTATAGAATGCTACATTAACCAGAATCTGGCAGTGGCAACAAATGCTGAATGTAACTACAGTGTTCTATGCTATGATTGAGATTCAAATCTAGAACATTTACTTCAATAACATATGCCCTGTGCTATATTTACTGTAAAAGTCCTGTAATCCGTATTTCAAGGGACTGAAGGTCATCCGGACTATTGGTTGAACCTCCAAATACAAATATGGAAAAAGAAACACACAAATTATAGCATTACAAAAAACCCTCACTATCTCGGATCAATTGGAGGGAGACCCTTGTCGAGTTATCAGAAGATCCGAAATATAAATATTCGAGGGCTTAAATATGATGTTTACGACTGTCAGCCTGCACACCCACTCTCAAAACTACGTGTGCTTTCACTCATATCTCTGGTTCCCATACACAGCTAGTGACTAAAAATAATTCTAAACTTGAGCCCAAAGTATGGATAATGAATGTTTTTAAAGGTTGTTCATTCATGAGTGTAATGAGTAAAGAGTGAGGGTGATGGTTGACAAGTTCAGTTATCATCAATAATCCATTAATTCTACTCATACAAATACATTTCCTCAGTTATATTAATTATTCTTTGTCATTTTCTCATACAATCACTTGCACTTTTCACCATATCAAATGTCTGTACTGGAATATGTGTTAAAAGTATGAAAAATGCCCGTTTTGAGAAGTAGTTCACTATAAAGGGGTTAGGCTTATCACAAGTGTATCAAGCCAGCTTGAGGATGATAATGGGGTGGAAATTTCAGTTATCACCAAAACTCATTAAATTTTCATTTGTGCACAAACATTCCTTAGTTTGTATTAATTAACTTTGGTAATTTTCTTTTAAAATCACTTCCACTGAATATTAATTTGAGCATAGGCACACATAATGGCTGGGAGTGTGTGGGTGGTCCAGCTGTATGTGAGTCAAATAGGCATATGTGATGACGCAACCGGAAAATCCCTGCATAGGCAACTCGGGCACCAAAATTGACATTTTTATTACCACTTTAAAAGATCCGGACTATTGGGATTTTCGGAGTATCCGTAGTCGGATTAACGGAATTTTACTGTATTTCATAAGGTAACTGTAGAAACTTATGTAGAAATTATGTTTTGAGGTAATAAAATATGCACATAATATTTATTACATAGCAATTTCAAGGACCTCTCCTGAATTACCATCTAAAAGTATATAGATGTTACTGCCCTTCTTGTGTACAATAACCTCAAAGTAATCTTTTAGAGTTAATATCATTGGGAGACCCAACGCCATGAGGATGAATCAGGAAATTTGGCAGACTTGCTCAAGAAACAAATACGTTATAGTCACTAAGTCAACGTGATAACATATTTATGTAATAATTTTTCAATTGTGGTAATCTTTTCTAACTCACAATTTTCTTATTTCTGTAGCTCAAAACATGCGTATTGGCACCTCTCATCTTGCTCGCATTATCTTGCAGTACGGTAACTTTCACATTTGTGTCATTTTTGCTGTATCAGCATTACTTTTTTTTTCTTTTTTTTTTCTATACCTCAACCTCGGGGCTGTAGGCTATCAGTAGCACGTGACTCTTGCAAGGCCCCGAGATTATAGGGTGTCGCACCAGATGAGACAGTGGAGCTTCGTGGTGGTGATGGTACCGTAGCTTCTTTTCTGTCCCACTAGATGACGACACCTTATTTATACACGTCACTATCAGGGGAGAGCAGCTACACCGTCACTCACAGCATCTTGGAATATGGTCTGGCATCTTCTATGTTGTGAGTTGACGACGATGTAGGGGGTATTTTCTTGACGTGTCGGCGTAGCCAGGATAATTGACGAACAGCTGGACCCAGTTCACCTCAGAAAAATCCCAGACGTTTTCTCGTGGATTCGAACCCGGGTCATTGACATTTGCAGTCCGTATCTTTATCCACTCTGCCACCGCCTCACTTCCACCTCACCGCACACTTTCACTAAAGAAACACCTAGTAAGTGTCACTTTCATCAAAGAAATAAGTATAGTGTCACTACAGTACTCACATAAAGTTTGTGCCGGGCTGCATAGGCGTGCGCGGGTAGATACTAAACTCGTGCATCATACTGTAGCAGAAATGTTTTGATTGACCTTTGTAATGCTGCTTAATATAGAGCTAAGTAGTGGCAACACTATAAGAGAGATGCTAGACTGCCAGTTATTTGATTTTCAAATTGATTAGTCGGTATTCACCCCCCGCTCCTCGATTGAAGCATTACAGGTATCGGGATGTGAATTGTGGATAAAATATGGGGAAATATAAGCAACTATCACAGGATACACTTTCGCAGATAGTTGCTTTGCACAATGCGGGTTTGCAAACCAAGGACATTGTGGAGCAACTTGATGTGAGTGAACAATCCGTGAGGAAATACGTTGCCAGGTTTCACCAGAGTGGCGGCAACGATACACCCACTCAAAAATCAAGGTCTGGTGCTCCTTGTAAGGTCTCAGAACGTGTTTTTAACATTTTCAAGAGACAATTAGAGACAAATCTACGTCTGACAGTGAGGAAAGTGAAAGAAACAAATCCTAAGGTGTTTGGAGAAGTAGCTGTCCAAACCGTTAGCAAATACATTCATACTCATGGTTACAGATGCTGCCGCCTGCTGACAAAACCCATTCTCACAACAGTGTCTAAGGGTTGCTCTTGCCAACAAATATCTAGCCTGGTCTCAGGACAAATGGCTGGACGTGCTGTGGTCTGACGAAGCCACCTTTACTGTAACTTGTAATAATGGTGTTAAGGTGTACCGGAGGGCTGGCAGTGATCCCCTCGACCCTCGCTATGTACACTCGCGCACCACAATCTCTAGCCCACCTGAGTTTGGGGCGGCGATATGGCTCGGATCCTTTCTGGACGACAGCCCACTGAAACTAAAAACATGGTCAGACCCGCACCAGCAGAAATTCTTCAAAAAATTGAAAAGGGGTCTGACTCACTGTGTCATGTAAACCTTATATATAACTCTTTCTGTGGTTATACTATACAATAGTATTTTGGCTGCAAAAATCAATATATTTCTTTATTGCATTTTAATTCCTCAAATGTTTATATGAAAGAGGGACACAAAAGAATATACCATGTAGCAGGCAACCTTTATGTATATAGTTGTATAAATTCCAGGTTAGCTAGGAAACTTTATATGTAACACGAACACAACAATAAAGACGAGACTAGACCAACACAAGACTTGTTTGCCATTCACCCTAAGTGAAGATAACAAACATCTTCATTACACAGTAACAACCGTTACATTGGTGACCCCGGGGTAACCCGAACACCCGGGGTGACCATGGCAAACGACGACGACCTACTAGTCTCACGAATGCCTTGCCTACATTGACGACCTACTCATCGCCAGCTGACACCTCAGGCAAGTCTTCACCCGTCTACTCACCCAGATCAACAAAGGCATCAGGAGTTGGACTTCACACCTGTGTCAAGTGCCAGGCTTCAAAAGCACACGCGCACACTCACGCGCGCACATGTGCAAGCCAATTTGGGCGCCGATTTTTTGACAAACTTCGACCTTGCTGTCGACATTAAAAATCGTAAGCCCAGGAGTCATTGACTTCCATTGGCACAGCAGCCACACACGCGCACACGCTTGCGCAAACACGCCTGCGGTCTCACACGCATGCACTCGCGCACACAAGCCATTCTGGGCACCGATTATTTGACAAACTTCGACCTTGTTGTCGACATTAAAAATCGTAAGCTCAGGGACTCATTGAGTTCGATTTAATTGGCATTGCAGCAACACGCTCACGCACGCATGCGCACATGCACCAGCTTTCCTGCTACACACCATTCTACGACCTCGACCACTACAACAACAACTACGCCTACAACTCCACGCTACTGATACGTTCTACAACTTCTCCACAACTCAAGCGGACGCCGTAAGAAGACTGTATCGTTCCTCCTTCCTCGTCACTAAGGAGGGGAGTATTGTAGCAGGCAACCTTTATGTATATAGTTGTATAAATTCCAGGTTAGCTAGGAAACTTTATATGTAACACGAACACAACAATAAAGACGAGACTAGACCAACACAACCTTGTTTGCCATTCACCCTAAGTGAAGATAACAAACATCTTCACTACACAGTAACAACCGTTACAACCAATAAGCTTTCAAGAACTACAATTAAAACGAAGCACTTCCATACCACCCAGTGAACACACAGGTATTCAGTGTGTGTGTGTGTGTGTAGCCTACTGTAACATCAAGATTCTTCTTCAGAAATTGTTTCCTTAACGTGATTAATCTTATGTATTTTGTATAATTATCTAGAACGAAAATGTTTTTTTGTTTTTTTTGTGAAAGTTCATTTTGATGATTGTGACTCGTCCTGAAGCTCAGTATTTTCCTCAAACTCAATCTTCATTCTTTCAGTCATTCTGCCGTGTGTGATCCGATTAAAATGGCTTTGCTTTTCAGATATTATTTATTACTTCACATTAAATAAGATCGACATTGTTGTATAGGCCGAGCGATTGATAATGAGATAACACCGTATTTGTATGACAATGGCATGCAGTGAAATTTAATTTTTATATCAATATACAGTAATTACAGTCCCCTATGTATCCATGCTTTGGCTAACATTAACAAAAGTAAGGTGAGATTAACATGAAAATGAACATGAAGAATATTGCATGTGTGACCCCGAAACACCAGCAGTGTGTCTCCTCTCCGTATGAAAAGATGAAATTATTGTAAGATAATAGATAATATTGAGAACGTATAAAATGTCAGTTGATTAATGTGTAGGAAATTGTTGTTTGTTATAGCTCTATACTGTATATGTTTTAAATTGTGATTGGTCATCCTTACATTATTGGTCACTATGTTGCGGTGGAACCATCATTATTTTTAGCCTACTGTGCTTAGACGGCCACATAGGTGAACAGATATTGTCTGATGATTCTCTCTCTCTCATACACAATATAGACACACACGCTCGCATGCGCCGAATAAACCTCTGAGTTCACTTGCTGATTTGAAGTGTGTTGTTTAGTTAGTGATTTCAAGAAGCCTCTGGCAATATTCTTTCGTGTGCTAGTTCATTATAAATTATTGGGATAGTATATTGCAATAATTATATACATAAATGTCATTCACACAGCCAAAATATGATTGCGTAGCCTTAAAAAACAATTAATTATACATGTCAAACAGAGAGTCAAGCTTGTATCGGTTCAAAACGTATGTTCGTGCTTGTGTGGGATCTTAATCGTTTGAGTGGGCTGTCGTCCTGAAAGGATCCGAGCCATATCTCCGGCCCAAACTCAGGTGGGCTAGAGACTGTGGTGCGCGAGTGTACATGGGACATTAAAACACCCTGATTCCCTTATGGTTTGGGGTTCTTTTAGTGGTATAGATTTAGGGACTCTTGTAGTGTTGCCAAAAAATATGAGTTAATAAGAACATTTACTACGAACTACTGAACGATCATTTACCAGACGCGTCTGAGAGGTCAGGTGCTCAGATATTTCAGCAGGATAATGCACCGGCTCACACGACCAAAAGTGTTACCCAGTGGCTTAATGACTGTGACATAGAGTTCATCAGTGACTGGCCTGGTAACAGCCCTGATATCTCGCCGATAGAGAACATTTGGTGACTGATTAAGAGGAAGTTGGAAGGGAAAGATATCAGTTCTGTATCCAAGCTAGAGGCCGCTATCAGGGAGGCATGGGACAATCTACCCCTTTATACCCTACGTAAGCTTGCCCTATCAATTCCCCAACGTCTGCATTGCGTGAAGAAGCAGAAAGGACTCCCTACAAAATATTAAAGGTAAGAAAAACAGCTTAAAATATTTTAAATGAATTATTTCTTTCTATGTCACTTGTTATTCAGGTACCGCGAGCAGCCCGGCACAAACTTTATGCGAGTACTGTAATGCACAAGAAATTCAACAATTAGCGTCAGTTTCGCATCTTGCCGACACTTTCGACTGTCACTATCAGTACTTGGTCAGTGTAGAATTCTTTCAAACAAGGGACAATGCACAAAGGTACACGGCACTTGTGGCACCTGTAGCTGGTGTTCTTCCTTCTCTTGGGGTGAAGGGTGGTGTGGCTACAGATGTAGCAATGTCCTAAACCCACATTCCTGGCATTACTGGGAGGTAGTGGCACTGCAAAGTGTTTCTCCATGTAAGCATGTGCCTTTAGTTGATCAGGGAATGTATTCGAGTGCCGTCGTGGTAATGGTGCAGTCACCTGGCCGAACTTCTGCAGGAGCTGGGTGACAACAGTCAGACTAAATTGTCTCAGGGAAGGCTGCTGTGACTCACCAACCTGTGTCTTACACAGTATGTATGCATTGAGCAAACACATGTCAATGATATGCAGCAAGACCTTCTTATACCACTTGCAGCCCTTCCTGAGACAGTCAACAAAACCTATCAACATGTTTGACTCTTCCATTTGTCGCCTGTTGATCCTGTAGTTAATGAATTCATCCAGCTTCATCACTGGCTGACCTTTCCTGAAGCTGGTCTTCCCCAAATCCTGCAAGTAACCCTTGTGCTCGGTAGTGAGCATGTTGTCGATCTTCTTGTCATGCCACTTGAATGCCATCTTCCCAGACTGTTGTAGTTGCACATCTCCATGCTGAGAAACAGGAAACTGTGGATAGTGCTGAGAGTGTGGCCTGACTGTCCCAACTCCATGTTCTTTCAGGTACTTGCTGAGGGCTGGAGCAGTATAAAAACTGTCTGTGTAAAGGACATGGTTCTTACCCAAGTACCTGTCCATCAAAACCTTCACTACTGAGCCTGAGATGCCAAGGGGGTTGTGCCTGCTGACGTTGATTTCACTTGCAGAATATATGAGGAAGTTCAATATGTACCCCGTCTGGCAGTCGCACAGCACAAAAAAATAAAAATACCAACAAGGTGGCGCTTGCTTGGTATGTACGGCTTGAAAGCAAGACAACCCCTGAACAAAACCAGAGACTCCTCTATTACAACCTTCTTCATGGGCTTGAAGGCCATAAACTTCTCAGTGATGGTGTTCAGCATGTACAGTCGGCAAAAAAAGTTTTGTTACCATCCTTTTAACAGTGTGATGTAATGATGGTAGGCCTGGCATGATGCGAGTTTCTTATATATACCTCCGTCACCCCATGTGCTCCTCAGTGTCTATTGGGCAGGGGAGTAGGAATGACGTTCTTTACCCAGTGCTACTTTTTCTGGGTAATTCACGGTTATTCTTGTTCTAAAATACTCAGACACATTTCCTTATGTTTAATAATGAAAAGTTAAATAGTAAGAGTTCTTGAACATTCAAAATTTAATTTAAAATTAGTTAAACTTTTGATATAAAGAAACGGAATGCAATGTCGAATGCATATTATCGCCAATGGGGCCTGTGTAGGGTAGGCTGTGTGTGGCTGTCACTCGCCGTCTACACACGCTCAGCCAAGCACTTGCCACTTCCATGGATGGAACTAAATGGCGGTTTTATTTTATGGTCAAAACATTACATCAGAGTAAGGATCTAATAGGTTTAATGTAAGTTTATTAAGCTGGCATAGCAGTGCATAAGAGCGACGAGCACCCATCCTATCTCGTTGAGAGCTACTAGGCTACTGATGAGTGACAACATCTGAAGGCGGACTGAAGCCAATGCCTCTGCCGCCCGTACTGTCCAGCCCGGCAAAGACGATATCAGTCTCGGTTGATAAGGCTTAGCAGCAAAGTAGGCAGAGTACCAACCCTACACCGGTTACCCATGTTAAAATTAACGTAGGGGTGGTAACGAAACTTTTTTTGCCGACTGTAAAGGGAAGGCAGGCTGTATCCCATCATCTGTCATGTCAAAAGCTGGGTTATCTGGCACAAAATCACTCCCGCCTGACCACATACAGTAGGCCCTCTACATTCACGAGGGTTAGGGGATCAAGACCCTCGCGAATGTTGAAAATTCGCGAATATTTGGTGCGCCGAACTTATCTCCACACATGCGATAAACTGCGATATAGGTACAGCTGTGCTGTAATAACATTTCCTTAACCTTAAAATCATCCTAAAAAACTGCACTGCACATATAATGCATCCTAATTTACATACATGAAATTATCATGCAATAATGTACAGTACATGTACAACACATGTTAAGGAATAATAATAAAATTTATGAACAAACTAAAATATAACACTCACTGTCGTAAGTTTGGCGTTCGACAGACGAGCTTGACGACCTGTGACGATAATATCGATGATAGTTAGACAAGCAGTTACTGATGAGATATGATGGAGGACTCGATGTAATTATATGGAGTGTAACTGCTTGGCATGAGGAGTCTATTGTGGGGATTTTGTCTCATCTCCACTACTAGTGTCACTGCTGAACACTGGTAGTGGTTCATCAAGGTCAGTCGAATCCGAGTTGGCAACGGGATTACTTTTTGCCGAGGGTTTAGGGTCTGGCGTGGTTTGAGATTCAGGTGAGGGGGTAGGGGTAGCAGCAGGCTTCCTTGTGAAGAACATAGTGATGGGCAACTGTGAACATTTCCGTTTCATATCCTGAAACAGAGTCTTATAAGGAATGATACTGTTCTCAATTTCACCCATCACCTTCAATGCCTGCACCGTCAAAGGGTCAGTATCATAGAAAAACTATTTCAGCTGTTCTGTCAATCTCATTGCCTGGCCCAGACTTTCAAGGGTGAGTGCTTGAGGATGACTGGCCTCAGCAACACTCTCCTCTTCATTCTCATTGTCTGATTTTTTCACAATCTCCAACAATTTATCATCATTTAGGGGCATGGCTTCTGCTAATAAGATTTAAAAGCTGCAATCACACCCTGATCCAGAGGTTGAATCAGGGAGGTAGTGTTTGGTGGCATAAACACTACCTCAACATCATCACACATTCCCTCGAGTGATGCTGGGTGTCCTGGAGCGTTATCCAGAAGTAGAAGAATCTCGTTTGGGAGGCCCTTCTCTTGCAGATAAGCCCGTACCTCCGTCAGGAAATTGTGGTGAAATCAGTCCATACAAATACTGCTGGTGGTCCAAGCTTTTAAATTATGCATCCAAAACATGGGAAGGATATTCTTGTTGCATCCTTTCAGTGATCTGGGATTAGCAGACTTGTAAATAAAGCCTGGTTTTATGATGTGGCCAGCAGCATTAGCGCACAAAATTAATGTGCTGCGGTCCTTACTGACCTTGAACCCTGGAGCCCTTTTCTCCTTGGCAATGAAAGTTCTGGAAGGCATCTTTTTCCAATACAGGGCTGTTTCATCCATATTCCACACTTGTTCAGGCCTGTATCCTTTGTCGTCAATTATTTTCTTGAGTGCGTCAGGAAAAGCAGCTGCCGAAACGTGATCTGCCGAACCTGATTCCCCAATAATTTTTAAGTTGTGCAGGGAAAACCTCCTTTTAAATTTATCAAACCATCCTTTACTTGCTAGGAATTCAGGATGGCTGGTGGCAAGGCATCCAGCTTCAGCACTGGTGCTAGCCTCAGGACTGGTGCTAGTCTCAGCATTCGTCAGCCTCTCGTACAAAGACTTTCCCTTTGCACGAATTGCATTGCTGTTGATGGGATTGCCTTTTTTATTTTGGTCGGCAATCCATACAAACAATGCCAATTCCACTTTGGACATAGCACTGTCTCCTATTTGTGAGACTTGCTTGGCACATGGAGGAGCAGTAGCTGCCAGTGATGCTCTTATCTTTGCTTCATTTTTCTTTATGGAGTGCACTGTGCTTTCATTAAGGCCAAACAATTTTCCCACTGCACAATTGCTAAGGTTATGGGATTTACACTTGTCTAATAATTTCACCTTTTCTTTGAGATTAATCACTTTCTTTGAGCGCTTAGAGCTAGGATCATCACTAGGAGTGGCTGCTCGCTTAGGGGCTATACCTGCAGTCTACACACACGTGTTCAGTAGGGCACAGGCAAAGACACTCATAATAAGTAAATGCAGACACAGTTACTGTACTACAGTACTGTATTCTTGATTACAAGAACAAGCACAATAGAGTTTAGTGAAAATAAAAGTAGCACTAGTGTAATATAGCAATATAAGCGAGGGAGAACTGTATGGTAGATGAGATGTGTAGCAGCGTAGATGTTACCGACCGTAATGCGAAGCGGACAATGACCATTGACCAAGCATGTGTGTGGCGGGCACGCGGCTCGTCGTCAACTTGTCACGTTAGACTTGTTTCAAGTTAGGTAGCTGATTCTCGCGCACATTTTCCCGCATTTTAAATAAAATAGGCCTATGAAAACTCGCGAATGTGGAAGGCCTACTATATAAACATCGTAGGACCTGGTGGATGAGTGGGTGGCTGCACATTGAGGTGTGGAGTTGGTGGGCGAGCTAGTGAGTAGGTAGCTGGCGAATAGGGTGGTGGGCTGGGTGACCATTGAGGAGGGGGTAGTGTTCTGGCAGGTTGAGCCTCTGAGGAAAAGGGCAGATTTCTTTTTCTCTCCTTTATGTTGGTGAGGTCCTGCTGAAGCTGCGAGTTGCTGCCCTTCACAACGGCCATGTCACTTTCTAGTTTATCAAAACGTTGGGAGAATTGTAGGAGTTGCGAGGAAATATTGTTCAGTGTGGCGTCCTGGCTTTGTTTTTTAGTAGGAGCCGGGGTTGCTGAATCTTCCTTGGAGATTGGGCTGTGGGAGCGAGGCAAACTTCCATCTGGAATAGAAGAAAGGATGAATGAGGATGTGTGTCAATTCGCCAGGTCCTTGAGCGACATGTTGAGATGCTGCTGGTAAGTCAGTGCCAGCATAGAGGTTTGACATAGTACAGTCACCCTCGCAATAATGAATTTTGCTTATAACAGACAATGTCCACGACTGGACAATCGACCGGCCACCCGTATGTTTGTCCGTTGTTGCAAACTTTGTCTGCTAGGCAGCGTGGTGTTTCCCGCCAACCGAGCCGCCTGCTTGGGCTTGTGTCGCCTCAGTCCTCGTGTTGTGCCCAGTCCGCTCTGTTCACTCTGTGTTTACTACCTATTTTCGCCACTATTTCACCACTATTATGCCTCCCAAAGTACTTAAACGCAAGTGTTGCTTGTGCGCAATGACGAGGAATCAGATGCAGATTTTGTAGGATTTGATAGCTTTGAAGCGCGTGATTTCCAGCGATTGCTGCATTCGGCTGGCTAAAGGGATGTCACACTTGCCAACATGCAGGACTGGCTGGATGATAACAAGTCTAATCCTGGGTATGAGGTCCTGAGTACTCAACAAATTGCTGCACAAGTCACCCAAGATGATAATGTGAATAGCGAGGATGAAGACGAAGTTCAGCACAAGAAACTTAAGATGTCAACCCTCCGTTTGTATGTTGATGCTTTGCTAGACTATACAGAATATAGCCAGCTTAAGGAAACCTCAAGTTATTACACTACCCTTCGTATGCTCAGGGAATCTATAATAAAGGAACAACATATGGGAGGCAGACAGCTCAAGTTGGATTCATTCTTCACTCCCGGACGCAACCCCCAGCCAGGTCCGAGTAACCAGCCAGATCCCAGCCAGGTCCGAGTAACCAGCCAGACCCCCAGCCAGGTCCGAGTAACCAGCCAGACCCCCAGCCAGGTCCAAGTAACCAGCCAGACCCCCAGCCAGGTCCGAGTAACCAGCCAGACCCCCAGCCAGGTCCGAGTAACCAGCCAGACCCCCAGCCAGGTCCGAGTAACCAGCCAGACCCCCAGCCAGGTCCAAGTAACCAGCCAGACCCCCAGCCAGGTCCGAGTAACCAGCCAGACCCCCAGCCAGGTCCGAGTAACCAGCCAGACCCCCAGCCAGGTCCAAGTAACCAGCCAGACCCCCAGCCAGGTCCGAGTAACCAGCCAGACCCCCAGCCAGGTCCGAGTAACCAGCCAGACCCCCAGCCAGGTCCGAGTAACCAGCCAGACCCCCAGCCAGGTCCGAGTAACCAGCCAGACCCCCAGCCAGGTCCGAGTAAACAGCCAGGTCCAAGTAACCAGCCAGGTCCGAGTATCCAGCCAGACCCCCAGCCAGGTCCGAGTAACCAGCCAGACCCCCAGCCAGGTCTGAGTAACCAGCCAGGTCTGAGTAACCAGCCAGGTCCAAGTAACCAGCCAGACCCCCAGCCAAGTCCGAGTAACCAGCCAGACCCCCAGCCAGGTCCAAGTAACCAGCCAGACCCCCAGCCAGGTCCAAGTAACCAGCCAGACCCCCAGCCAGGTCCGAGTAACCAGCCAGACCAAAAGCCAGGTCCGAGTAACCAGCCAGCCCAACAGCCAACCCCCATGGTTGACCTGGACTCAGACTCTGAGTAACCACTCCGAGTCCACCAGAACATAGTCCTGTAAATTTATACTCTACATACTTAGTTTAAGGTACGGATACTTTGGTTTTTATTATTTGATAAATATATTGCTTCTGTGTACGAATTTCAGCTATGTTTTTGGAAAAACAGACTTTTTGCAATAACGGACTGTCTTGAACACGCATTTGTCCGTTATTGCGAGGGTTGACTGTAATATTAAATATGTAGGTTGTGCGTAAGATAAGCGAAGGAATAAAATCCTAAGAATAACTAACCTCCTCTGGGAGTAGAGCTCTGATTTACCACAAGAGGTTCGGGTGCAAGGTGTGGCAGAATAGAAGCTACCGCCTGGCTGAGGACATCTGCCTGGGTAGCTGGTTCAGAGTCCTCCATTGTAATGGTGTCAGCTTCACCTGTGAAAAACGGAGAGCAATTAGAGATGACTCGCTGAACACAGGAGTAATAAGAGGTAGTAGGGGACAAGGCAGTACTGTATTGTAATATTGTTTTATCCCCAAAACATATCAAATAGAAGTGGTTTATTTCGTGAAGAAACAAGACACTTACGGCTAGGCCCCTGAAGCAAAGTGCTAGGGAGCGCCGTGGGCGAGGTTTGTTGCAACGAGTGGTTTGCGTCGATGCAATGGAGTTGCAGCGATGCCTCGCTGTGAGAGGGTGAGGTTAGCTGCGAGAGAGGGTCCGTTCTGCCTGAGGAAGGGACAGAAAACAGGCCATTAGCTGTGTGAAGTTAGAGATCAGATAGAGACTAATCAAATAGCTTCACTATAGTATATGTGACAACATTGAGACTCATCACAACACCCTTCAAACCATACAGAACAGAGCCCTAAAGATAATCACAGGCTGCACAGCTACCACACCTACAGACCACCTACACTATGAAACCAAAGTCCTCAAAATCAAGGATCACCTTGACATGAGAGGCACACAAACACTTGCTGCAGCCTCCACAAACCCACACCATCCACTACACTACATGGCACAACACCCACACATGCCAAGGAACATTAAAACAACACCCAGTACACGATACCATACACAAATACTATCATCTCTTACACCCTGTCCACCCCAAACCAATCTCCAGAAACACATCCACACTCAAATCACTCATCAATCCATCCAAACACTCAAAAACAACACTCATCTGCATGCACGACCTCCTGACATCCACCCATCCGAATCCTCCCTTCCCCGTGAGGACAGAGTCCACCTGGCCAGGCTGCGGTGTGGCCACCACCCGGCCCTTCTGACATACCAGAAGAGGTTGGATGGAGCCATTGCGGATGCCTGTCCGGGATGCAACACAGCACCCCATTCTATTAAATACATTATTGAAGACTGCAACGCACACAACCACACTCGCCAACAACACAGCATACACTCTCTGAGGGCACTGTGGGAAAGCCCGGTTCAGGCCATGACCTTCCTCAGGAGCTCGGGGCTGCTCGGCCAGACAGCTTGAGGAACTTCAACAACAAAAACAACATTGAATGTTTATGTTGGGACATAAATTACAGTATGAGCTCAGGTAAGTTATATCACGCAGATGGGGAACTTACTGTGAGCGCTAGGTGATGGAGGTATGTAATGTAATGTTGAGATGCTGCTGGTAAGTTAGTGCCAGCATAGAGGTTTGACATAGTAATATCAACAATGTAGGTTGTGCGTTAAGATAAGCCCCCCTTTCCCAACCCTGGGGTCGCGACCCCCAATGGGGTCACCAAGCATTTTTTCTGGGGTTGCCAATCACTCACAAGTCTCATAGCATAAAAAAATATGAATTCCCCATTATGAGATGTTTTCAGCATATGCTATATTTGTATGTTGCCATAATTTAATATAGAGTATATTACTGCTGTTTTTGAGTGTGTGTGTGTGTACTGAGTAAGTGGAATTGCTTTGACACCAGCCACTGATGAAAATGTTCATATTAAAGTGAATTAAATTTAATCATGTTCATGTTGTCTCTATTTTTTCAGCCTTACAGCACCTCTTACAAGAAAATTATACTTCCTCTTTGCTTTTACAGCCTACAGTCAGTAATATAGTAACATGCAACACATACAATATAATTATTAGTTATATACACTGCATAAAACCAGTGGGGTCGCGGTTATGGCAGGAGGAGCATGATTGGGGTCACCTGCTAAAATGGTTGGGAACCACTGAAATAAGCAAAGGAATAAAATCCTAATAATAACTAACCTCCTCTGGGAATAGAACTCTGATTTACCACAAGACGTTCGGGTGCAAGGTGTGGCAGAATAGAAGCTACCGCCTGGCTGAGGACATCTGCCTGGGTAGCTGGTTCAGAGTCCTCCATTGTAATGGTGTTAGCTTCACCTGTGAAAAACGGAGAGCAATTAGAGATGACTCGCTGAACACAGGAGTAATAAGATGTAGTAGGGGACAAGGCAGTACTGTATTGTAATATTGTTTTATCCCCAAAACATATAAAATAGAAGTGGTTTATTTCGTGAAGAAACAAGACACTTACGGCTAGGCCCCTGAAGCAAAGTGCTAGGGAGCGCCGTGGGCGAGGTTTGTTGCAACGAGTGGTTTGCCTCGATGCAATGGAGTTGCAGCGATGCCTCGCTGTGAGAGGGTGAGGTTAGCTGCGAGAGAGGGTCCGTTCTGCCTGAGGAAGGGACAGAAAACAGGCCGTTAGCTGTGTGAAGTTAGAGATCAGATAAAGACTAATCAAATAGCTTCACTATAGTATATGTGACAACATTGAATTTTTATGTTGGGACATAAATTACAGTAGTTCAGGTAAGTTATATCACGCAGATGGGGAACTTACTGTGAGCGCGAGGTGATGGAGGTATGTAATGTAATGTTGAGATGCTGCTGGTAAGTTAGTGCCAGCATATAGGGGAGTTTAAGTACCTGGGTACAGTTCTGTGTAAACATGGGAGTATGGAAGGAGAAATTAGGAAGAGAGCAGTAAAGGGTAGACAGGTCATAGGATCACTGGGGAGGATTATGAAGGGTAGAAGTGTGAGTATGGAAGTGAAAAGGGGACTACGAAATAGTATAATCCTGCCAACACTGACATATGCGTCAGAGACGTGGACATGGAGTAGGGCTCATCAGTCTAGAATAGGTGCAGTGGAAATGAGTTACTTGTGAGGAGCATGTAGACTTAGTAGGTGATATGGAGATAATAATGAGTGTGTATGAGAGATGTGGTATGAGTGAGAAGGCAATTGGTATTGAATGTGGAGTGGTTGAGAGTGAAGCGTAATACTTTGAGGTGGTTTGGACATGTAGAGAGAATGCAAGGTGTGGAGTTTGTAAAGAGGTGTATGGAAGTGAAGTTATGGGACCTGGTGTGAGAGGCAGACCTCCAGTTAGATGGCAGAACAGAGTGGAAGAGTATGTAAAGGAGAGAAGCATGAGGGACAGGGGAGGGCTTGACCAAGTAAGGAGGGGGTGTTGGAACAGGGAGAACTGGAGGCACTTCTGCCATGGCCACCCCCTTGGGTGGAGTTCCCGGAGGGAACGAGGCGTCAGAGCTATAGATAGATATAGGTTTGACATAGTAATATCAACTATGTAGGTTGTGCGTTAAGATAAGCGAAGGAATAAAATCCTAAGAATAACTAACCAACTAACCTCCTCTGGGAGTAGAGCTCTGATTTACCACAAGAGGTTCGGGTGCAAGGTGTGGCAAAATAGAAGCTACCGCCTGGCTGAGGACATCTGCCTGGGTAGCTGGTTCAGAGTCCTCCATTGTAATGGTGTCAGCTTCACCTGTGAAAAACGGAGAGCAATTAGAGATGACTCGCTGAACACAGGAGTAATAAGATGTAGTAGGGGACAAGGCAGTACTGTATTGTAATATTGTTTTATCCCCAAAACATATAAAATAGAAGTGGTTTATTTCGTGAAGAAACAAGACACTTACGGCTAGGTCCCTGAAGCAAAGTGCTAGGGAGCGCCGTGGGCGAGGTTTGTTGCAACGAGTGGTTTGCGTCGATGCAATGGAGTTGCAGCGATGCCTCGCTGTGAGAGGGTGAGGTTAGCTGCGAGAGAGGGTCCGTTCTGCCTGAGGAAGGGACAGAAAACAGGCCGTTAGCTGTGTGAAGTTAGAGATCAGATAGAAACTAATCAAATAACTTCACTATAGTATATATGACAACATTGAATTTTTATGTTGGGACATAAATTACAGTAACTCAGGTAAGTTATATCACACAGATGGGGAACTTACTGTGACCGCGAGGTGATGGAGGTATGTAATGTAATGTTGAGATGCTGCTGGTAAGATAGTGCCAGCATAGAGGTTTGACAAAGTACAGTAAGATCTCGCATCTAACGAATAATAGGTGCCAAAAAAGATGCGTTAGATACGAATTCGTTAGATGCGAATACATAAACATATGGCGGAAATTATAATCGGTACCAAAAATACAACTGAAATTCAATTGGCTTGTATGTACGGCTTACAATAATAAAAAATATACAAGAAATGTGTAAAATAATCAAGAAATGTGGAACATTCTCCTATGAGGGATGAATTCTGTATGCAGCGGCAAGGGACACACGTTATCACTTATCACATGCGGCATGCCGCTCCCTCACTCCCATCACCACATCCTCCACCACCATCCTCCCTCTCACTGTCTGCTGAGTCTCGTGATGATGCTCGGAGTTTTGTTATCTTTTCGTCTGCACTTTTTTCCTTCACAATAAATCCATCAAAGTCATCAGGAATGTCACTAAGAATGTTCACTATATCCTCCTCACCATCACTCACAGTCTCTTGTCCATCATTTTCATCAAGATTTTCCATAATTTTGTGAAGCTCACGGCGCTTGTTTATCTGTTTTAGGGAAGTTTGGAGTCCACACAGGGAAATAATATACAGTTCGTTCAAGAGTAAACTGGGAAATTTCTACCAGATGAAATACCAAAAAGACCATCATTGTTCAAGAGTAAACAGGGAATAATTGAGGTAAAAAGGGAAATTCTGATGTTGAAGTAAGGAAAATTTCGTCAAGCAGACCTGGCAACACTGAGCGGAAGCGAGGGAGGCAGTGGGGAGTGGCTGTTTGTTCAGGATTTTTCGCTGTTCACTCAGGATTTTTTCGTTAGATTTGAAACTATACTCGTTAGATGAGAAAATAGGTAATGTGCAAAACGTCGTTAGATATGAATTCGTTAGATTAAAACACGTTAGAGGCGAGATCTTACTGTAATATCAAATATGTAGGTTGTGCGTAAGATAAGCGAAGGAATAAAATCCTAAGAATAACTAACCTCCTCTGGGAGTAGAGCTCTGATTTACCACAAGAGGTTCGGGTGCAAGGTGTGGCGGAATAAAAGCTACCGCCTGGCTGAGGACATCTACCTGGGTAGCTGGTTCAGAGTCCTCCATTGTAATGGTGTCAGCTTCACCTGTGAAAAACGGAGAGCAATTAGAGATGACTCGCTGAACACAGGAGTAATAAGAGGTAGTAGGGGACAAGGCAGTACTGTATTGTAATATTGTTTTATCCCCAAAACATATAAAATAGAAGTGGTTTATTTCGTGAAGAAACAAGACACTTACGGCTAGGCCCCTGAAGCAAAGTGCTAGGGAGCGTCGTGGGCGATGTCTGTTGCAACGAGTGGTTTGCCTCGATGCAATGGAGTTGTAGTGATGCCTCGCTGTGAGAGGGTGAGGTTAGCTGCGAGAGAAGGTCCGTTCTGCCTGAGGAAGGGACAGAAAACAGGCCGTTAGCTGTGTGAAGTTAGAGATCAGATAGAGACTAATCGATAACTTCACTATAGTATATGTGACAACGACGAAACCAAAATCCTCAAGATTAAGGACCACCTTGACATGAGAGGCACACAAACACTTGCTGCAGCCATCAGAAACCTACGCCACCCACTACACTACACGGCAAAACACCCAGGGATGCCAAAAAACATCAAAACAACACCCAATACACGATACCATACACAAATACTATCATCTCTTACACCCTGCCCACCCCAAACCAGTCTCCAAAAACACATCCATACTCAAGTCACCCACCTATCCATCAAAAAACTTAAGAACAACACCCTGCTGCATGCACGACCCCCTGACATCCACCCACCAGAATCCTCCCTTCCCCGTGAGGACAGAGTCCACCTGGCCAGGCTGAGAAGTGGCCATCATCCAACTCTTCTGACATATCAAAAGAAACTAGATGGAGCCATTGCAAATACCTGCCCAGGATGCAACACAACACCCCATTCTATTAAACACATTATGAAAGACTGCAACTAAGAGCTCAGGGCTGCTCGATCAGACAGCTTCAGACTTCAACAACAACAATTTTTATGTTGGGACATAAATTACAGTAGCTCAGGTAAGTTATATCACACAGATGGGGAACTTACTGTGAGCGCGAGGTGATGGAGGTATGTAATGAGCGAGGTTGAGTAGCCGGTTGGCTTCTTCCTCGCTGGAGAAAAAGTTCATTAGTTCTGGAATAGGGCAGCGGGAATGCTGCCGGTGCCCTCGAATTGCGACGAAGTGTTTTCTCAATTCAGCTTGCGCAGCAGCGACTCCGTTTTCACTCTCGGCAATGAAGACTTTACAAATCATGCAGTGAAGTGGGTCGTAGGTCATATAATGCTCGCCCTTCTCTTTTTTGCTTCTGGAGCCCCTGATGCAGCAGAGTGAATGGCGAGGGCAGGGGTGGGACTCCGAGCATTTTATGCATTCCTCGTTTCCCATTGTGGCTGACAATGAAAAGGACATATCTAAATAATCTGAAGTAGCTGAAAATTAGCTTACATAACACCTTACTGTACGTATAGTTGACAGGAGTAAAAGAGATTAGTTTCTAACTGAAGGGCTCCTAGCTATGCGCAAGAAGCTGCAATAAGGGGTGAATTTGGAATCTTGAACATGAAGGTAGGATAATGGAGAGGCAACTAAAATATCTGTATTATGTACTGAGGGGAGGAAGTAATAAATTGTTAGCAAGGGTGATTGAAGAAATGAGATTGGAAAAGATGAAAACCAAGTGGATGAGTGGACTGTTGGATGACAGAAGAATGGTGGGAATCAGGGCAACACAAGTTAGTAATGATGAAATCGGTGAAAAAGTGAGAAAATGGGACACAGAAAAGTGGAAAAGTGATATGCAAGAAAAAGAAAGTCTACATCTATACAGAGAGTGGAGAAAAGAACTTGGGGGCCAAGAGGAAATCTACGATAATAGTGAAGCAGCAACAATTTTGTTCAAGTGCCGTACAAATAATATGAACTTGGGGGACAAAAAAAAAAAGATTCAATAATCTACCAACAGTGTGAAGATGAAAAATAAGATGTTGTTCACTTCCTCTTACATTGTGATGCCTACAACGAAGAAAGTAAAAACATAATGTTACAACACCCATATAACCAATGTGAAAACAACATAATTGGCCGGTTCCTTTTGGACGAGAATTTAACACAAATTAATAAATTAACAATCTACAAATTCTGGCAAACAAGAGAAAAGAAGGGAAAAAGTATAAGGGATAGCCAAAATAAAATAAGATCCAGACCGCAAAACAAATGAGAAACCACATGAAGAAGTGCCGCTTCTAAGGCAAGACTTCCACCATTAACCTGAACCTGAAATGAACCTGAGGTGTGGGCTTCAGGTAATGAACTGAGGGTAGGAATATCACACTCTATTCTCTCATCTCCCTCTCAGACACTCACACTCACTTATCTGTGTCATTTACAGCACCTACTGACACACCTACACAACTGAGGGTAGGAATATTACACTCTATTCTCTCATCTCACTCTCAGACATTTACAGCACCTACTGACACACCTACACAAATGATAAATTGACAGATACAGCTGGTCAAGTTGATGTCAAAAGGTCGCACATTTGTCCTTACCACCAT
Source organism: Petrolisthes cinctipes (assembly GCA_033782935.1). NCBI lineage: Eukaryota > Metazoa > Arthropoda > Malacostraca > Decapoda > Porcellanidae > Petrolisthes > Petrolisthes cinctipes. The sequence continues at coordinate 156,202 of JAWQEG010004465.1, forward strand.
AGAAGGCAAAACAATATTTTTGTCCCCATAGACTCACATATTAATTGGAGACAAATATATCCCACTCAACACTACAGGGTTTAAGGGAGAAATTTTGTGTTGGTAAATCTGGAGCAACTGAATTCTCCAAACTATTCCAAGCAACAGAACACCATTATTTGTGTTCATCTGATCCTGTTTCCTGGCATACTTTGGAGGAATCAAGGCACCTCAATGTAACCAAAGTGAATTACAATATAAAACCCAATACTAACTTGAGTTTGCACCATGGTCATTGTAGTATTGTGTTGGGTCCACACATTGAGATAGTCCATTTTGTAATCCTTGTATTTCCCCAGCCTCTGCCACATTCAACAAATCTGTCAGTTCCAGCATTGCATCTAATTCCTCCATTCTGTAAATAGTAATTATTAATTACATTCAACTCATCCATTCTGTAAATAGTAAACATTTATTACATCCAACTCATCCATTCTGTAAATAGTAAATATTTATTACATCCAAATCATCCATTCTATCTATCTATCTATTGCCAGACGCCTTAATTCTCGAAGGGGTGACCACAAATGAATCGCCTCTGAACCCCTGTTCCCTGTTAACTGGCGTCCCTCCTGCCTCCCTCACATACCTCTCAACTCCATCCCTCCACCTCACTCTCGGTCTGCCCCTCTCCCTCCACCTCACTCTCGGTCTGCCCCTCTCCCTCCACCTCTCCCGTACACTCTCTTAACCATCTATCTATCGTACACTCTCTTAACCATCTATCTATCGTACACTCTCTTAACCATCTATCTATCGTACACTCTCTTAACCAACCTCTCGCTTCCCATACGCTCCACATGACCGAACCACCTCAAGGTGTTCCTTTTCACACTCTCCAACACATCCACACCCACACCACACTGCTCCCGTACCTCTTCATTCGTCAGTCTGTCTCTCCATGTCACTCCACATGCACTTCTAAGGTAGCTCATTTCCACCCCTCTAACTCTTGATTTATGTCTTTCCATCATCGTCCACGTTTCACTCCCGTATGTCAGTGTCGGGATTACCACACTATCATGTAGCGTTTTCTTCACTTCCATACTCATCGCCCTATTCCTTGTCACTGCTTTCAGTGTTCCTACAACCCTCTTCCCCTGTTGTACCCTCTCTTGCATCTCATCCTCTAACCTCCCATCTTTACTCATCACACTGCCTAAATACTTAAATGAGCTGATATTCTCCATAACCTGTCCATTTAACCTAACTTCACAACCTGTGGCTGTACCCCTTTCAAAGACCATAACTTTGCTCTTCACTACATTCATCTTTAGGTTCCGTCATTCTACAAACAGTATCCATTCTGTAAACAGTAATTAATTATTACATCCAACTCATTCATTCTACAAAAAGTATGGTATTAATTTAATAGTACTGGTACTATGGTATTAATTTAATAGTACTAGTACTATGGTAAGTATGGTATTAATTTAATAGTAGTAGTACTATGGTAAGTATGGTACTTATTTAATAGTACTAGTACTATGGTAATAATTTAATAGTACTAGTACTATGGTACTATAGTAAGTAGTACTAGTACTAATAGTACTTGTCCATCATCCTACAAACCAGAATTATTTACAGGTTTGTGTACAAGTACTTGTATTTAAGTACAAAATTTTCAGTACTTGTACTTGAGATTTTTTAAATAAGTGTATTTGTACTTGGGCCAAATGTCTGCCCCGGTTAGGTCCCGGTAGTTTGCTGCGGTCATGATTAGGTCATGAGAGGTTAGGTTAGGTCCCGGGAGTTTGCTGCGGTCATGATTAGGTTAGGTTAGGTCAGGTGAGGTCTACCTAATTCTAGTTAATGAGTTGTAGTGTTTTTCAGAGGAACCTGTAGTTTATATCTGGCAAAAATTAGTGTTTTCTGAGATTGGGTGGGGGAGGGGTGGGGTGATATCTTCAAAAACATTCATTTGCGACGGATGTAAATAAAAGATTAATTAAAAACACACTATTAAGCATTGCATTCTGAAAACCTTGAATCAAAAAGACATTATGGGCAAGAGCTTGTATATTACCGTGTAGTGAAGCCTAGGTTAAAATATCTGGTATTTATTGAAAGAATTGTCATTTTGTAGCAGTGTTGCCAGATCTGGCTAGGTCCCAGTATTTTGCCCCAGTCATATCCTGTACTTTATCACAGTTATTTCCCGGTGGTTTGCCCAGGTTAGGTCCCGGTAGTTTGCCCAGATTAGGTCCCGGTAGTTTGCCCAGGTTAGGGCCCGGCAGTTTGCCCAGGTTAGGTCCCGGTAGTCTGCTGTGGTCTTGGTTAAGTTAGGTCAGGTCAGGTCAGGTAAGGCCAGGCTAATTTCAAAATACCCCATTTGAATATATCTTGGAAATGGGGCAGTTGTGGAGGAAATGTCATAGAAGAAAATAGGGTAAATATTGAAAGAATTACCATTATTGCGTACTGTTTTTCTACCTTCATTACCAAAAATAGTCTTAGAATGGTCTAAATTAGTGGGTAATGAAAGTAGAAAATCGTACGCAATAACGGTAATTCTTTCAATATTTACCTTTATTTTGCTTGTTTGTCCTTGTCCTCGTGGTCTAAAATAAGGCCTATATATGTATGTATGTATGTATATATAAATATTTATTACCATTATTTATTATTCCCGTTTGTCCTTGTGGTTTAAAATAAGGCCCATAGACCTCGTTTGTTCTATCTTGGTATAAAATTCCTTTTTTTCTATATATATTGCTTATAAATACCCTGTGCATGTATATATAAATTTCTTGGTATTTATTGAAAGAATTACCGTTTTGTAACAGTGTTGCCAGATCCGGCTAGGTCCCAGTATTTTGCCCCGGTCATTTCCTGTACTTTATCACGGTTATTTCCCGGTAGTTTGCCCAGGTTAGGTCCCAGTAGTTTGCCCAGGTTAGGTCCCGGTAGTTTGCCCAGGTTAGGTCCCGGTAGTCTGCCCAGGTTAGGTCCCGGTAGTCTGCCCAGGTTAGGTCCCGGTAGTCTGCCCAGGTTAGGTCCCGGTAGTCTGCCCAGGTTAGGTCCCGGTAGTCTGCCCAGGTTAGGTCCCGGTAGTCTGCCCAGGTTAGGTCCCGGTAGTCTGCCCAGGTTAGGTCCCGGTAGTCTGCCCAGGTTAGGTCCCGGTAGTCTGCCCAGGTTAGGTCCCGGTAGTCTGCCCAGGTTAGGTCCCGGTAGTCTGCCCAGGTTAGGTCCCGGTCTAGGTTAGGTTAGGTTAGGTTAGGTCTAGGTTAGGTTAGGTTAGGTTAGGTTAGGTTAGGTTAGGTTAGGTTAGGTTAGGTCAGGTCAGGTCAGGCTAATTTCAAAATGCCCCATTTGAATATGCCCTATCTTGTAAATGGGGCATTTGCGGAGAAAATGTCATAGAAGAATATAGGGTATTATTACAGAATAACTGGGTTTTTGGCTAGGATCGCGCAGTGTTCCCACATCCGGCTAGGTCCTGGGAATTTGCCCCAGTCACTTTATGATAGTTTACACCGGTTATATCCCGGTAGTTTGCCCAGGTTAGGTCCCGGTAGTTTGCCCAGGTTAGGTCCCGGTAGTCTGCCCAGGTTAGGTCCCGGTAGTCTGATGTTGTCTAGGTTAGGTTAGGTCAGGTCAGGTGAGGTCAGACTAATTTCCAAATTATGTTTGTAAAACGGGGCATATCTCGAAAGAAACACCATAGAATAAAAGTGTTTTAGAATGGTCCAAAATAGTGGGTAATGATACTAAAATACACAATATAGTGAACCCAGTTCTTCTGTAAATTTACCGAAAATAGTCTTAGAATGGTCTAAATAAGTGGGTAATGAAGGTAGAAAAACCGTACCCAATAACGGTAATTCGTTCAGTATTTACCGAAAATCAGTACGTGCTAACGGTAATTCTTTCAATATTTACCAATTTCTCTTGTGCATATTATGATAAATTACCTTATAATAATGTAGATAACTTCAGTGATTTTTAACGCAATCAATCACAATAATAAACACGAGGATATTTTTGAGCTTGGTGCCTTGTTGGTGTTGATGCTACTATAATGTTAAAATTGCTAAGTTTAGCAGAGGCCAAGGTGTAAGGGAAAACCAGAACTCAATCACGGAATTGTGCTAGACTCGACTTAAAATTATATTAGATCAAGCATATGGTTGATCCATTATCCAATGTAGGGGAGATTCTCTTGTTGAAGGCTACTTATTCCTCTAACTATGCCACGAAACAGACCCCCTATTACTTCAGTAACAAATATCAACTAATATTAAGGTGACTTGTTTCTTAGCATAGATTGAAAGAATCGGTAACCCTCCTATTTACCAAAAATGAAATTTTTAACGTAATGTCCACTATTATCTCCTAGTTCATTTTCTTTATCATATCGGGTGTGGGTTCATACTTAAGGGGATAATTCGCTTTTGTTACATTGGAGCTCCTCGATTCCTCCAAAGTATGCCAGGAAACAGGATCAGAGGAGCAAAAATAATGGTGTTCTGTTGCTTGGAATAGTTTGGAGGATTCAGTTACTCCAGAATTACCAACACAAAACTTCCCCCTTAATACGTACATTCACCTGCTTGCCTTATTCTTCCTTCACAAACAAGTTTATTAATTAGTCAGAGAAACCTTACACAGCCTGGGTTCCGTTTCTCACAGTCTCCACCTGTTCCTGTGACCTCTGGGGTACCCCAGGGCACTGTCATGGGCCCCCTTCTCTTCCTTTCATACTGTTGGGTTTGGAAGTTTCCCCTAGAAATAAGAAATTGGATTGTGGTGGTGGGAGTGACTGCTGTAATTATAACGAAACGGCAGGGTTTATTTCTCATATTGTTTATGTTTATTCAATTACTTTGTTTATTATATTACCATCATTATTTATTGTTCATTTTGTGCAGTTATTTGGGGGGATCTTTGGCTATAACAATTTAGGATATATAGGTTAGGGATCTTATATCTATGTCCGACACGTCACGTTCTCTCCACGTCACTGTTCGGAGCTGAGTTCGGGACTTCGGGTTATTGGTTGTAAAATAAAGAGTCTTTTGTTAGTAGCCGCCCGTGTGTCAAGTTCTCTCTCCCTCAGTTCCCTGTGTTGTCTATCAAGAGTTACTGCCGATGTTGGCCTCACGCTCTACAGTGCTTTGGGAGCTAACATATGGTGCCCAGACCCGGGAACAGCTATAAGGAAGATATTCCCGACGAATATACGGCAGTATGGCGGACGACGACAAACAGATGGAGAGGAGACGGGCGGCGAACCGTGGCTGGGTAACTCGCACCTCCAACGCCCTTGCTGATTTGGTAGCCAAGCCTGACGTGACAACACTGGAGTTAGAAGACGCTATGGAGGAGTTTGACCGGCGTCTTGCTGCCCTAGACGATACACAGAGTGCTGTGGAGATGAGAATCGTCGAGCCTGACAAGTTAGAAAAGGACATAGAGGACGCCGATCGCTTCCGCCGCCAAGTAAGGTGTCATAGAGTGCAGGCTTCGCAGAAATTAGCAGATTTGTTAACCAAGACAGGGCCACCAGCTGTGCCAGCCGCACACAGTGATAATGGTGCAACTGACTCTGTGATGAGTAACATTATTAGATTACCACGTATAGAGTTACCGAAATTTAGTGGTAATGTGCTGGAGTGGTTGTCTTTCTGGGGACAGTTTGAGGCCTTGGTAGGTGAAGCAAATATTCCTGCTGTAAGTAAGTTTGGGTATTTGCTCTCTTCTCTCGAGGGTGAAGCCAAGCGGGTAGTACACGGCTTAACCCTAACAGCTGCTAGCTTTCCCATAGCTTGTAAGATGTTGAAAGAGAGGTTTGGGAAATCTGAACGCATTATATTTGCCCATATTCAAGCTTTGTTGAATATTGAAATGCCAGTTAAGTCGTCTGGGTTTAAATATATTGCTTCGCTTTGGAAAATGCAGGATGAACTTAACTCTCATATACGCAGTTTGGAAGCCTTGGGGGTTAAAGGGGATCAGTACGGCGTGGTATTGACTCCTGTTATACTGTCTCGTTTACCTCAGGAGATTCGTATGGAATGGTCCAGAGATGGTTCTGGGCATGAGGGTGATCTTCACTGGTTAATGAGTTTTCTTCAGAATGAGTTAGAGAGGCGAGAGCGGTCGGACTCTTACAGGGACGGTTGCCGCTACGATGAGGCACGAGGTGGTCCCTTGCCTTCAGAAAAAAGGAAGGTACCCCTAGTACTGCCTCTGCCCTTGTTTCCTCCTCCTCCCCAGGTATGACCAACTGTGTGTAATAACGTGATTTTTGTCCCCTTACTTTTACTCTTAGATATTACTATTTTTACTCTACTTTTGGAGGGAAACAAAAACCCACTGCCTTCAACAAAACAAAAAGCCACCAGTGTATGCTACTACTCTATCATATAGCTGGATCAACCCGGTCTGGAAAAAAAAAGAACAAGAGACTGATGAGGAACAGGACAAGTCCAGTTCCTTCTCAGTACGAGGTATACGCTGCCACCACCAGATCAAAGTTGATCCGAGGAACCAAGTGAGCACACACCGGAAGGGTCACGGTATAATGACTATTATACCGTGGGAAGGGTAGCGTATAGTTAGCTTATTTAGGCGCGTGAGTAAGCAACCCAGACTTCAATTTTAACGGGGGTACGATCAGTTAAATGAATTAGGAATCTATTATTTTCTATAAAGGAACACAGTCTATTTGTTATTTCGGTGACGAAAATACTCAGACAATGTAAAATTCGTTTATTTTATCAACCTATTTGGTAAGAGTACAACATAATCACAATAATAATTTCTGTTCCCCCTTCCCTTGCTAATATTTCCTACTCCCCGTTCTGTCACCTAGGACAGGAATAATTCAGTGTCTCGCCAGTTGACAGAGCTAATTACAGCTGCGGTCTGGAGTTCGTGGGCCACCCAGGGTTGAGAGTATGAACCCCGCATCACCCTTACTTGACTGCAAGTTACTATCCAGACGAGGAGTCTCACATGTATAGTATCTCGCCGAGGGTTGTTCAGATTGATATCAGAACTTTGAACCATACTTCTTTCTATTTTTCCTTTTTAACACCTATCACGTCAGTTACAACTTTAACCTTTAGAATACTTGTAATGGGATTATTTTATGCAGTAATGAAACATAATTACAGTACTGAATCATACTTCACGATATAAAGACACTTGCAGTGTTTTTGAATAGCTTTGTTGCATATTAGATGCACCATGTTCCTTATAATAAGAAAATGATTCGCTTTACTATTGTGGAAATTTAAAACAAAGGAGAGCATTATTATTTATTATTTTAATCTGAATAACTACCCGTGATCCTAAATGAATTATGAACCAGTGTGTGGTGTGTGTGTGTGTGCGTGTGTATGTGTGGTTGTAGTCATTGTATTCTCATGGGTCCCGCCTACCCGTATGTATTGTTGCCTGCCTGTTGATTGACGCTACGGCGCAATTAATTAAAAAAAAAAAAAAAAAAAATACCCCCTCTGAGGAGTAAATTAACGTCTCTCCGATTCATGGTGAGTCTCCACAGCTGCTAACCAGAACCAAATATTGCGGTATCGACTTCACCTCGGATAAAGTTATCGAAATCAAGCTTCGAAACATTTTTGTTCCTCACCATGGAACCATGGAACCAACCCACCACCTCAATTGCCACGCAAACACACGAATATGGCTTGGCGTTTATATACAGTATTGAAATATAATCAGCAATATAGTAAGTTGTCTTTTTAACCATGTGACATTCTTGTTGCTGATACACTATGAGTCATTATCTCAAGAGGTCTTACATAACATCACTTAGAGATGTTTTCAGATAAGCTAACTGCTATTTTAATCTGTAGTTCGAAGAGAATTATCATCTCAAGTCACGGACACCGACTATTATATTATTTATTATTCCATTATCACTACTCTGAAAAATATAGATTCCAAACTATAAGTGAGATAGTAATACACTGTATATAAGTTTAGATTCATATCTGAATAAAATTGTCCTTAAATACTGACCTGTTTTCATTACTATTACTCCTCCATGAAATATTGATTACAAATTATACGTTAGAAAGATTGTAAATATTTGTAGAAATTAATACATTATTATGAATGACATTATATAATGAAGTATTATTCATTAATGCAATTATATTTCACTACTTCATAAAATAGTCACATTAGTATAAGAATTCTTAAGGTTAAAGTTGTAACTGACGTGATAGGAGTAAAAAAAAAAAAAAAAAAAAAAAAAAGTAGTATGGTTCAAAGTTCTGATATCAATCTGAACAACCCTCAGCGAGATACTATACATGCGAGACTCCTCGTCTGGATAGTAACTTGCAGTCAAGTAAGGGTGATGCGGGGTTCATACTCTCAACCCTGGGTGGCCCACGAACTCCAGACCGCAGCTGTACATATAAACAAAATATTACAACAAGGCCTAAATATAGTTAATATAATAAAAAAAAACACATCCTAATCTCAACACTATAATAATGAAATAATATAAAATTGCCAGCAAATGTTCTTAATTTTCTTTGGTACCACGTGGTTCACTAAACACCAAGGGAGTATGCTATTTAATGGCTGTCACCCAGCAGAGACGAGACCAGAATGAGCTTAAGAAAAAACAATATACTTTACTTACTATGTCTGAATGTGAACACACAATATTCTTTAGTTAGTTATATCCCATCACGGGACTAATAGATTCACCACACTATATTCACAATACAATATTTATGATGAGAGAGAGTTTAGCTCCTACCTGTCACCCAGCAGAGACGAGACCAGAATGAGGTAGAAGCAACGCAGGGTACTGCCTCGTCATCTCCCCCACTCTCACTCTCTTAAGCAAAGTAGTGACCACTCTCATCTCAATTTCTGACAAATTCATCAGTTCCACCCTTACTGGGGTATATAGTTACACAACATTATTTATACATATTAGTGACCTCAAATGCATTGCTTTCTCCCTTGTTTAAAGTTTTATATTACTGTAATTCACATATTCACGGCATGTATTGTTCCGCTAACAAGAAAATGTACTGTCCCGACTTTAGTCCCTAACTAATCTAATTAATTTTCTAAGTAAGTTACAATTAAATTCCAGGTAACAGTATAGGAATGTTAGCTTCGTAATTATACATTATAATTATAAATGCAGGTTATTCCCTGTCTCCAATAAATTATTTTACATTAATTTCTTAAATCACCACGTATTTCTCTATCCCTATCAATCTACCTAAGTTTCAATTATTCCTTTCTTTACTTATTTGTCTAACTATAATTATTACTTCTATTTTCCTCATATTAACATTTTGTGTTGAAGAAGCCCACCACCGAGATTATTCGTTAGTGATAATCTCAGCCTGGCTACTCCCTACAATTTTACACTCATTTCGTGTTGAAGAAGCCCACCACCGAGATTATTCGTCAGTGATAATCTCAGCCTGGCTACTCCCTACTATCCTACACTAAAACCCTATTCTAATACATATAAATATATAATACCTCTAAATATCCTAAATAACAATACATATAAAATAGGGGTGTTACATGTGTATTCTGTGGTAAGCAACATCCAAGTGAAAAGTGTTTCAGTGCAAAGAAGCTCACTCGCGATGAGCTGGTAGAAAAGCTCCGCACATTAGGGTTGTGCTTCAGGTGTCTTGAGAAAGGACACATATCACGAGGGTGTAAACATAAGTGTAGTAATTGTCAAGGCTACCATAATGTTCTCTTTTGCCTTAAAGGTCAGCCGAAAGTGACCAGCAATAATGTACCTTCTGTAAGTGAGTCTGTTCAGCCTGCTGGTGATAGTGTACCTGTGACTTCTGATAGTCGTACTCAGTCTCCTGTAAGTTATGTTGGAGTGGCTCTGTGCAAGAGACAAAAGGGTAGTGAGCATTTGAAATCTACTTGCTGCGTGTTACAGACAGCCAAGGTCAGAGTAATTAATGGTGAAGGTAAAAGTGTTGACGCGACAGTACTGTTCGACACTGGGTCTGACAGGTCGTACGTCTCAAAGTCTTTGGTTAAGAATGTTCGCCCGACATGGTTGAATTCTGAACCCATAAGTTACTCTGCCTTTGGTAATAACTCTTCTCAGGGCCATATGTGTAACTTGTATGATTTAAGATTAGAAGATTGTAAGGGACTGGTGCATTCTTTAGTTGCTGTTGAAATTAATACCATATGTGCTCCTTTAATACGTCCCAGGGTACCCGAAGACACACTCAGGGGTTATGAATACTTGCCTTTAGCTGATGATTACTTGCACAACCAACACATTAATGTAGATATTTTGGTGGGGGTTGATTCTTACTGGAAATTCATGCTTCCTAACCAGATATGTTTACAGAAAGGTTTAGTAGCCCAAGAGTGCGTCTTTGGGTGGGTGTTGTCTAGTTCTTGGACTTCTTGTTCCCCCATGGGAGTAAGTACTCAGCTTCTATGTGTCAATGGAGTGTCTGAAGCCAGCTTGAGTAAGTTCTGGGACTTAGAGTCTGTTGGTGTAACTTGTAAGGAGGCTTTAACCGATGATTCTAACCGTGTTCAGCATACTTTTACTGAGCATGTGGGATTTGTCGATGGGAGATATGAGGTTACATTGCCCTGGAAATCAGACACTGCTAGGTCTCAGTTGCAGGATAATGTAAAATTAGCTAAGAAAAGGTTGTCTAACTTGTGTCATAGATTTCAGAAAGATCCACGCCTGAAGGAAGAGTATGATGCCGTCTTTCGAGCGTATGAGAAGGAGGGAATATGTGAAGAGGTCCCGCCTTCTCAGCTGAAGTGTTCATCCCACCTACTACCTTCCTCATCGTCCGGTTGTACGCGAGAGCAGCTCTTCTACTAAAATACGGCCTGTCTTCGATGCATCGGCAGCCGGGTATAACGGTGTATCTCTGAACGATTGTCTAGATGCTGGTCCATCTCTTAACCCTGATCTTGTTGAAACTCTTCTGAGATTTAGAAGGTGGCAGGTAGCATTCACTGCAGATATATCGAAGGCCTTCCTTCAAATTAATGTTAGAGAAGATGATAGAGATGTTCATAGATTTCTTTGGCAATGTGGAGATCAAGTACGTACTATGAGATTCTTACGCGTACCCTTTGGAAACAAAAGTAGTCCTTTCTTGCTTAATGCCACAATCAAACATCATTTACAGTTCTTCTCTCACTCAGAAGTGGTTCAAGAATTAAAGGAAAATCTTTATGTAGATGATTGGCTATCTGGCGCTGACGGCATCGAAGAAGGCAAAGTTAAGTTCACTGAGGCCTGTTCAATTTTGGCTAAAGCCGGCATGACACTAACTAAGTGGTCCTCTAATAGTAAAGATATGGTGGGATGCTTTGGCTGTAAGACTTGTTTGAACGAAGGTTCAGTTAAAGTGCTAGGCATGCAGTGAGAAATAGAGAAAGACTGCTTCTCCTTTGCGAATTATGACGTAGAGAGTCAACCAGAGCCCATTTCCACAAAGAGAGCTGTTCTTAGCTGTATAGCCAGACTATTTGACCCTATTGGGTTTGTGAGTCCTTTCATTATGTATGTTAAGATTCTATTTCAGGACATATGGAAGGAAGGTGGTGGATGGGATGAGATTCTTCCAGACCATTTATTGTATGGGTTTCAAAGGTGGTTTAATAGTGTTTCTCTGTTTAAGACTTGGAGTGTAAAGAGATGCTATACACCAGGTATTTCTTGGAAAGATTTGAATGGAGCGGAACTACATGCATTTGGAGATGCTTCTGAGAAGGGTTACGGAGCCTGTGTGTATCTAAGAGTCCCTCAGTCTGACGGCAAATTTAGTGTATCCTTTGTGATGTCCAGAGGACGAGTAAGTCCTATCAAGAGTGTAACCCTGCCTCGTTTAGAGTTAATTGGGGCTCTCCTATGTGCAAGGCTGGTAACCTTTGTTGAGTCTGCTCTACACATTAATGTACCTGTATGTTGTTGGACCGATTCAACAGTTACGCTATCCTGGGTAAAGGGAGAGCCGCTCAAGTGGAAGAGCTTTGTAAGAAACAGAGTTTCAGAGATACAGGAGTTAACTTCACCTAGTAATTGGCGTCACTGTCCAGGAAGAGATAATCCAGCAGATCTTATTTCTAGGGGTGCCCTTGCTGAACATCTTATGTCAAGTGAGCTGTGGTTAAATGGACCGGCTTGGTTATCTCTCCCTATTCAACACCTACAGCATGAACAACAGAATTCGAACGGAGTGGAGAATTGTGAAGAGGAAGTGGTAACTCCATGCCTGAAGGTTACTGAAGCACATTCATCTGTGTTCGAGTTTAGTCGTTACAGTGGGTTTTGTAAGGCAGTTAATGTTGTTGCTTGGGTACTGAGATTCATCCGTAACTGTAAAAGTAAAGGTGACAAGGACACTGGTTAGTTAACATACGAAGAATTAAGTAAGGCTAAGGTGAAGTTATTCCAGAGTGTACAGCTTGAGGCTTATAGTCAGGAGTTTGAGGCTCTTTCTAAGGGCAAAGCTATTCCACAGAATTCTCCAATTTGTAAACTTGATCCCTTTATAGGTGATGATGGCTTATTAAGAGTAAAAGGTCGCCTGGAGGAGGCAGACATGTTGTATGAGAGCAAACACCCCATTATAATCCCTTCTGGTCATGTTGCACAACTGTTGATTAGGTTCCAACACATATTGCTTAAGCATGCAGGTGTCTCTGTACTTGTCTCCACTTTGAGAAGCGGGTACTGGATTGTACGACTGAGACGGATGGCTAAGTCTATATGTAACAAATGTGTACAGTGCCGTAGGCATCACTCGAAGGCTTGCTCGCAATCTGTAGCCCCTCTGCCTGCATCAAGAGTTACACCTTCGCCTCCCTTTAGTGTCACTGGTTTAGATTTTGCTGGGCCTTTGTTTTGCGTGGATAAGCCTTCGAGTAAGTTCTACATATTGCTATTTACATGTGCTGTTGTCAGGGCTATTCATTTAGAATTAACTGATTCTTTGTCTATGAGTGATTGCACCTTGGCTTTGCGTAGGTTTGTAGCAAGAAGGGGTCTCCCATCAGTGTTCTATTCAGATAACGCAAAAACCTTTGTTGGTGTTTCCCAAAGGTTAAAGCAAATATTTGGTCCTTTTGCTCCAAACTGGAAATTCACATTCCCACGTGCACCATGGTGGGGTGGTTGGTGGGAGCGCTTGGTAAGATCAGTGAAGCTCTCTCTTAGAAAGACATTAGGTGTTAAATGTCTTTATCGGACTGAATTGGAGACCACATTGCACGAAATAGAAGCCTATATAAACTCGAGACCTTTGACCTATGTTGGTGAGGAACATGACAGCGCGCTCCCCCTGACTCCCTCACATTTCATTATTGGCCGTCCAGCAGGATTTAAGGTAGAGGATGTGAACGAGGCCAGTGTGCAATCTACTGCAAAAGATTTAAGTCTCGGGGAAAAAATAAGACAGCAACAACTAGACAAATTCTGGGAGTTGTGGAGTAATGATTATACAGTATTAGGAATCTACCTCCTACTGTCAAAGGTTTTCAGCAGAAATGTAAATTAAAGGAGGGTTCTCTGGTATTAATTAAGGAAGACAACCTTCCAAGAATGTCTTGGCCTTGTGGTATTGTTAGAAGTCTTCCCAGGTAAAGATGGTTTGATTAGAGGTGTAACGATTAAAACTGCTAAGGGTATAATCCAGAGACCCATCCAAAAATTACATGACTTGGAAATACAGTATAAGTCACATTGTAATGAATCTGTAAATATCTGATCAGATCATTGTGGGTTCATCAGATACCTTTACCAGAAAGGGACGAAAGGTGAAACCTCCCGAAAGACTGAATCTGTAAATATTGCATATCATGTGATAGGAGTACATCAATGTACCCCTATGGTGGGGAGGATGTTGGGTTTGGAAGTTTCCCCTAGAAATAAGAAATTGGATTGTGGTGGTGGGAGTGACTGCTGTAATTATAACGAAACGGCAGGGTTTATTTCTCATATTGTTTATGTTTATTCAATTACTTTGTTTATTATATTACCATCATTATTTATTGTTCATTTTGTGCAGTTATTTGGGGGGATCTTTGGCTATAACAATTTAGGATATATAGGTTAGGGATTTTATATCTATGTCCGACACGTCACGTTCTCTCCACGTCACTGTTCGGAGCTGAGTTCGGGTTATTGGTTGTAAAATAAAGAGTCTTTTGTCAGTAGCCGCCCGTGTGTTAAGTTCTCTCTCCCTCCGTTCCCGGTGTTGTCTATCAAGAGTTACTGCCGATGTTGGCCTCACGCTCTACAGTGCTTTGAGAGCTAACACATACATTAATGACCTCCCACTCTCACTTTCCTCTACCACTAGACTCTTTGCAGACGATAGCTTAGTTTACAGACCAATTAAAGATAGGAATGACTGCCTTCGACTACAGGACAACCTAACTGCACTTGAAGACTGGGAAGTCAAGTGGCAGATGACATTTATTAGACCAGACAAATGCCATCACATCCGTTTTACCCGTGCCCATAATCCCATTCCATATACATACCAACTACACAACACCAAACTCAACACAGTCACTTCCCACAAATACTTGGGCGTCCACATCTCAGCGGACATGAGGTGGAACACACACATAGGTAGGAGTTCTTGCGCAGGAACCTCAGCAGGTGTAACACAGACATAAAAATTATTGCGTATAACACCTTCGTTCGGCCACACTTAGAGTATTGCGACACCGTCTGGGACCCACACACTTACAATAATATCAATAAATTAGAGTCCATACAAAACAAGACTGCAAGATGGGCCAAACGTGATTACAGACACACTACATCCGTCACTTTGCTTAATTAAACAAGACACAAAACTAGACCCATTGGTAACACGAAGACAGATACACAGACAACAGATGATATACAAAATCACAAACAAGTTATAAGTTATAGTTGACATAGACAAAGACACATATCTACACCCTACAAGTATACGATCCACTAGAGGCAGCCACAACTTAAAATACCATACATACCAGACAAGCACTGATATATTTACGCACTCATTCTTTCCCCGCAGCATCCAAGAGTGGAATCATCTCCCATCTCACGTAGTTATAATAGCCCCACTCTTGACACGTTTAGAAATAGAATCACCAATCATTACCTCCCCAATCCTAATCCTCAACCCACAGTCCCTGACCCAATCTATGCTCATCCTATCCTAATCCTACCCTGGATCCCTAAATCCCTCGCACAACCCCCGCACATTATGCTGCCCATGAGCGGCCCTCTGCGGGACCTATAACTTAAACTTGAACTTACAAAATCTTAGCCATTTTCTCCCAGAAAGTGCTCCCGGAAGGTGTTTCCGGTGTTTGTTTTTATATTTTATGCCATGATGGAGAGACCGATATGCAACGATGATAGACTATCATCTTTGCCGATATGTCTTTTTTTTTTTTTTTTTTTTTTTTTTGCGCTGCACTGCAGGAAGACTCGTTTTCTATGATCATACGGAATTAATTTACAAGTAATACCAATTTAAACATGTTTTCTTCATTACAAAATCCACTACTGCCCGTAAATTCTTTCCTTACAAAAGAAAAACTGAATTGCAATGTGTATTCTTCTTCATTTAATCCACAAACTTCATGCAAAGTAATAAAACTTTATACAAATTAATTACAATTCCTTCAGTAGAATTATGAGATGATTATGGATTTACCTTCATATTCTTTTCAATACTCTTCAGGCGAGCAAATGCCATTTCATCTGGAAATCTAAATATGTTTTTCATTATCATGGGTACCTCTGGTTCATAGAATATCTTGCGTTAATGAAAAAGCGAGAGCAGCACATCTCATACGTGTTTGGCGGTCTATCTTTGTTTGTAAACACAGATGCCGCGCCACCGTCTCTGTGGTCTCCTGGTCCGTGTGAATCCCTACCCGGGAAAAAACGCCGAAATCGGACTTTTGTTATCGGATAGAACAGCAGGCTGATGCCGAGATTTTGCCAGTGTGAACCGGCCTTAGACGGCCTGTTCCGTTTCTCACTCTTCTTTAAATTTACCAAGGAGAAGATCCTTTTCACAGTCCGCATTTGAAATAGGAACACTTAGCAGGGTTCTAGCAAATCTTGAAAGGGTGGGATTATTACTGGGATATCTTTCACTAGCATGAACTTGAGACCAAAAGAACTCAGTGTTACTATCCTGTTCCAAAAAATTATCAACATCACCAGATATCAGCAATGCACGCCATTCATTGTCGAAGGTTTGCTGTTCATTCTCTGCAATGATATTGGGAAACTTAGAGGAAACATCCAAAAGAGACTGATTTTTACTTCTTACAAGCACCATGGGATCAAGAAGCGAACAGAGGCCTTCGTCAAAGTCTGGTTGTTTAATGGCAGCCTTCTTTGTAACTGTATAGCTAATTCTATCAAAAACTTTTGAAAACGATAAAAAATATGATTTGTGCTATGGTCTTCCCTCCAAGCAGCATTGCTCTCAAGCATCTTAGCAAACTTGACCCCACCATAATTATATCTGAGTTACAGGGAGATGGATGAGAGGATCCTTTGGGTCAGCACTAATTACTTGCATGGGAGATTTCAAAACTGATGGTTTAATAAAGCAACTGAGAATCTGACAATACAGCTGTCTGCAATCCTTGACAACACGATGAATCATTGCATGGGGGCTTTGAAATATGATGTTTAGCTTGTCTGTCATTGAAAGCACATATTCTAAGAACTGAAAGTAAAGATGTGTGTAAGGATTGCTAAGTTCTCTGTACAAGAAATCAGAAGAGTGCAACCTATCCTCAGTATGAGCCAGCTCAATGTACAGTATTCTAGATCTTGGTCATGATATGATATGATATACTGCAGAGAGAGAAACGTAAGACTACAAATGCACCCGATATATTTTTATCATATTTCTGTTTGCCTTGTGAAACGTGCCATTCAGAGGTGAAATTGTGTTGCACATTGTTATTTAACTAATATAAGGTGAAACTAGCACCAAAGCATGATTATGTAGCACTAAGTTGAAAAACGATGTTCGAGAAGCGGGCCATTGAGCGAGGAAGAGGAGCTGAGATGGAAAACTTGCGATCAAATGGAAGTTAATTAGTTCACGAACACGTGAAACAATGTTGTTTATGACTGCAGATAAAGTGGCAGTGCCATTGTTTTTATATTGACAAATCTCCAAATTCGTTTTGATCCGCCAGACGAATAAACCCCATGATAAAGATTCCTAATATGAGCGACATTGTTGACAAGTGCGAAATCATACTATTCCCACATTTCTAAGCTACTTTTTCTCGATCCATTCGTCGGTAACTGTACAAGTGCAGTGCGTTCCATTGCTCAAGGATCCTCGAAACACATGCGCTTAGTGAAAGCCAGCATTTGTCATGGAGTTTCAAAACACGCAGCCTGCTGCTGACATTGCATGAATTCCTGAAAGTCTTTCAAGTCTCTTATTATTTCTTACTTGAATGAGAAAAATAAGAATTACATTCCCGGATCAACTGTTCGAGTGGCTTTAGCAGTAGTTTTGTGGCATGACTGACAGCTAATTATACTGAGTGGCACACGCATCTTACCAAAATTATGTTAGGATTTTCTTCCTGCAGTCTAGAAACAATTAACACTCTTCTGGCCACCAAACATTACATTAGTTGTAACAGCAGCAAATCCAACAAAGTTAGACAAATCTAAATCATCATCTTTTAGTTCATCATACATCATACCGAAAAGCTGTTCGGCAGATTCACCTTTCAGAACTGGCAAATTAAGCAAATGAGTTGTTATGCTCTGTTTTTGCAAATCAAAGTACTTTACTACAATTGCCATGACTGACTCTGTAGAAATATCAGTAGACTCGTCTATTATGAATGAGTAATACTGAGCTTGGTGAAAATCTTTCAACATGACTTTTTTGAAGCTTGATGCAAGAATATTATCAACAATAGCAGAACATTTGATTCGCTTGCTTGCATAACCCTTTGCAATTTCTGAATCTGCGAGCAGGCTGGGAATAATCTTGGGAATAGCTTAGATACATGTTCTACAGTCATAGCAGCAACAAGGATCTCATAGCATCCTTAACGCTAGGGGACCCCTGGAACATCCTGGATATACTGTATATATATATTCGAGTTTGGCAAGAATACATTAGGGTGCATAAAACAAAACTTAGTCTGTCTCCTAATAAAACCAGCACAGGTCTGTTTATAAGTATATGTAGGCACCTATAACCATGGAGGTATAATATTCACTCTACAACAAAGATGTAGGACAAAGACAACTTTTTAAGCTTGTACAAAAATAGTAATATAAAAATACAAAGGCTTATAAGATACATATAGGCATAGTATTATATGTCTTGTTTTTCGACTTCTATCTCTTGTTTTCATATTCCTTTTTTTTTCAGAATTATAACCCTACATTATTTTTTGCCCTCTTAATTACATGCCTCGGGTATTTTCTTTCTGTAGAATAAACATTTTCTCTAAGTGTTTCGTTATTCTTCTCACTATGTAGTTGCTGGAGCCCTGTACCTATATATCCTTTTCTTCTATAGCTATAGGACTACTATTTTTTTATAGTACTGTGACCAATGCAATAAAATGTTTGTTCACAGTTAAATCTTTTTCTTTCCTTAGAAAGCAAAGTTATGGGAGTGCGGGAGTAGGGGACAGGTTTTTTTTTTTTTTTTGGGGGGGGGTTGGGGAGGTGCGGGAATAGGGGGACAGGCTTGGGGGGGGAGGGGTTGGGGAGGTGCGGGAATAGAGGGACAGGCTTGGGGGGGGGGGTTAGGGGGGTGCGGGAATAGGGGACAAGCTTTCTACCCACCCCAAGCCTGTCCTCCTATTCCCGCACCCCCCAGAACCCCCCCAGGCCTGTCCCCTACTCCCGCACCCCCCTAACCCCCCCCTCAAGCCTGTCCCCCTATTCCCGCACCCCCTTAATTGAACTGGAATTTTGAACATGGTATTGTTGTCAAGGCCTACAACAAAGATGGAGATGGCTGGCTCTCAGGTGGGATCTTCAAAACTTCAAAAACTTCAAATATTCAAAACTTCAGGTGGGATCTTCAAAACTTCAAAAACTTCAAATATTCAAAACTTCAGGTGGATGCTTACCAACTCCTGCATGACAACTTTATAAACTTGTACAAAATTATCAGTGTAAAAATAAAGAGGTTTATAAGAAATATACGAGTTAAAAAAAAGATCAAAATTAATCGGCCTATTATATTCAATATATGAAATGGCATAGATTTATAGGAACTATATAATTTATGTAGTTTATATAGGTAGCCTACAGTGTGGTAATGTAGTCTAAATACGTACAGTACTTAAAAGAGTTATAAGCATAATGTAAAATACAATAGGCATACAGTATATATAAGTCAGTACATAAAGTAAGCTAAATAAGTACAGGTAAGATGCAGGTATCTACTGATTGAAACATAGAATTGGGATAGAAGAAAATGGAATACAATTATTACGTCACCAGCAGGACACGTGTTTGCCCATCACAAATGATTAACTTTTGTGTGCAGTGAAGACCATTGAGGTATAATATATTATTATATTATTATTATATTATACCTCCATGGTGAAGACCCACTGCATGACACGTGAACTGTTGATCCGACAAAAGATGGGTTGACTTATGATATACTAATAAATGTTCTACTCTGTCTGTGAAGGACAATTTATTTAGATTTATCTAATGTATTATATGTGTGAGGTCAGTTGTCCCTTGCATGGATGTTTGCCCTGTACTGTGGGTTGTTCCTATCCCTAATTAAGGGTGAAGGTAACTTTGGTTCCATCTCCTTTACTATAGTTGTTTGATTCAACAAGGCCTTTACACAGATTCACAGTCCGTGGGGTTTCACTATAACTATACGTGGGGACATCCATCTTGTGGTGATTTGCAGCGCCGTAAGTTATCAGCTGACAGGATATAACGTAATGGCCCTGATACAAGATCTATAAAAGATTTACAAAGATCTTGCCCTTATAGAATAGGTCACTTTGTTCAGCTCATTGGATGACTTGGCCAATATTTTGATAAATTAAAGAGAATATGGCCATCTGGGACTTATTGGTAAACTAACTTATATATTTTCATATTTGTATATAATTCTTATAATATTACACAAACACATGCCACATTATATTCTTTTACAAAGGAAAAATATTACATGAAGTTAGGGCTATGTAAAAACTCTCTCTTTTACGACCATTATTGAACCTTGCACTGTAACATAAAATATAATCATTACTCCTCTCCCTCTACTGCCGTATTTCTCTCCATCTGACTGTTGGAGTTTTCTATTCGTTCTAGCACCAACGACCCCCCCCCCCTCCGATCTTGCTATCAATTGTCCTACCAAACACTGAAACACCTTTTCTACTAAGGTGAACCCCATTCCTGCTGGTATATATTATCATCCTGGCCATAGAATCGGTGCCTGTTGTCAATGAATGGTACAGCGGACAACATAAATAATAAATTCGCGTTAATCTCATGTACACTCGCAATCCAAAATTTGTATCCAGGTCTTGTTGAAGTTTCGATTCATTTGACATACTAGTGAACCAATTACAACGCTTATCCTGTTTCATATTTGCTTGTGCTCGCTTAATACTCGATCAGGCTATTAGAAGCAAGCCTGGATACATATTTTGGATTCCGAGTGTACAGCCACAATCAAATTACCACCGACACTTTCCTTCCATCATGCAAATAAATCAGTATCATATCGAAATATAATCATACAACAACACCTTATGTCAACTCAACCCCCTCAGTTAATATTATGAGGTGCTGCAAAATCATACACGAGTTGTTCTTTATTACCAAGATATTTACTACGATGGAAGGAAAGTGTAGGTGGATATTTGATTGTGGCTGTACTTGCTAATTTGACCAGATAGTTGCATTCTGAACCAGTTTTTATGAGAACTATATCTGTCTTGTCTACAGTAAAATTGTATTACAACATCACTATAGCTAATACATACGCAAGTGGAAATGAAGGGAACTTATGCTGCCGACTGTCCTTCTACATCCTTGCAGAAATTGTCCAGTCGGTTTGTAATACCAAATATCCCTGGACATCCATACTCTCCACTGCCCGGGGGCATAAACACACTCTCTAACCGGGTACATGCACACACCACTTACTGCTGGGCCAAAATCATAGTGGTTGGAAGGAGAATAACGCTTGGGTTATAACGATAGAACCAACCATGGGATAAATTTGGAAATAGTCTCATTCTAATAGTCTCTTTCCCAGGTAATTTATATTTGCCAACCTAATCTAACCTAACCTAACCTAACCAAACCAGGACCTAACCTAACTAACCTAACCCAACCAAACCAGGACCTAACCTTACCTAACCAAACCGGGACCTAACCTAACCAAACCGGGACCTAACCTAACCTAACCTAGTCGAGCTCGTGCATGTACTGAGTTAGAGAATGTTTCTATGCTGCCCGGGGTCCCCTTCAAGGCAAGATGCTACCACGGATGCTACAACTCAGATCCCAGTATACCCCGAGACAAAATTTTCTCTAATGTCTCTTTGTAATGCCTTAGCAGTCTCTCATCACTCCTAACTCTTTCTATTTCCTTCTTGCTTGCTGTCACACCTCTCTATCACCTTTTTCTGGCGCTATATTACCTCGCTGTTGCGGCGCCTAATATCAATCAATTAATTAATCACTCCTATCTCAACGGACATCATTGCCTCCTACACTAAGACAGACAACAGGTTTAGCTTCAGTGTCTATGGCATGATGTGTTCTATAACTCTCCAATATCAGAACCGAATACATTTTCTTTACAGCTCTGTCCAATACTCTTTCCTCTCCTTCCCCCGGCTAACACTCTAATCTCCTAACCCTGGTGTTGGTGGTGAGCGCTTTCCCTAGATACCTGCTGACCTGTGAGTCCCCCAGCGACAAGTATACCCTTATCCCTTCAATTCCCTTGCTCCACCACACCAAGGATTATCACACTACCCTGTCAACATTCACTGGTTCCTCCACTCACTTTCGCACAAATAATAGCCCTATACAAGATCTTGGCTCTATATAGACTTTGAACACATTCCTCATCGAGATGCCCATATTCCTGTTCTGCTTTCTTAAGAATGAATTTGATTGCAGCCTTGTCTACCACCTTCCAAGATTACCCCCTCCTTCCTATTAACCACCCTCTCCTCCTCTCTGTACCCCCTCCTGTCCCCAACCCACTCCTTCCTATTAACTACCCCCTCCTGTCCCCAACCCCCTCCTTCCTATTAACTACCCTCTCCTGTCCCCAGCCCCCTCCTGTCCCCAGCCCCCTCCTTCCTATTAACCACCCCCTCCTGTCCCCAACCCCCTCCTTCCTATTAACTGCCCCCTCCTGTCCCCAACCCACTCCTTCCTATTAACCACCCCCTCCTGTCCCCAACCCCCTCCTTCCTATTAACTACCCCCTCCTGTCCCCAACCCACTCCTTCCTATTAACCACCCCCTCCTGTCCCCAACCCACTCCTTCCTATTAACCACCCCCTCCTGTCCCCAACCCCCTCTTTCCTCTCTGTGCCCCCTCCTGTCCCCAGCCCCCTCTTTCCTATTAACTACCCCCTCCTGTCCCCAGCCCCCTCCTTCCTCTCTGTGCCCCCTCCTGTCCCCAACCTCTCTTTCCTATTAACCACCCCCTCATTCCTCTGTGTGCCCCCTCCTCCTCTCTGTGCCCCCCTCCTGTCCCCAGCCCCCTCTCTTTCTCTAACTCCTCTTTCTGCTGTTATAGTCCCTCTCCTTATCCTATAACTAAAAGATGTATATAATTATAGACCTTGGCCTACTCATTCCTGTCAAAGATATCTCGTTCATTGCCCTCAGTTGCCATCTCTGTAGTATGCTGTTAAACAATCAAAACAATGTATTGTTTCTCTCTCTCTCTCTCTCTCTCTCTCTCTCTCTCTCTCTCTCTCTCTCTCTCTCTCTCTCTCTCTCTCTCTCTCTCTCTCTCTCTCTCCCTTATATTCACACGTGTCTATGGGAAGGTACAGTACAGGTCGGTGGGTAGGGTAAGGACAGGTCAGGTAATGTGAAGTGAGGTCAGGTGATGTCAGATGAGAGCAGTACAGCAAAATATATGAATGTACTAAAATAAAAGATAAACACACACACACACACAAATATAGAGATATGTAACTAACTATACAGTACACACATTATTATATAATTTATAATACCAGGCCCCCTCTCTCTGTAAACCAAATAATAACAGAGAAAATGTACAGTTGGACATATGAATTGGTGGTACAGCCCAGTTGAAAGATACTTGTCCCATTTGAGTAACCAGTGTCTATTATCAGGTACTTGCTTTTTATTACCATCTTCATTACTGACTTCTGCCCCTCCTAATTACCAACCTAACCTAACATAACCAGTGTCTATTATCAGGTACTTGCTTTTTATTACCATCCTCAATACTGACTTCTGCCCCTGATGTCTCCTATTTGGCACTAAGGAACTTGATATTGGGAGAAATTGACTATCTTTCACTTGGGCTGTACCACCCATTCATGTGTCCAACTGTACACAAGAAACACAAAACACAACAATTAATAGATAAATGCAGTATATTCTATGGACCCTGGATAAATGTATCCATAAAATATGTCCGTGAAGTAACTATATAAATAAACTAAAAGGATAATAAAATATATAATTATAATGAATGTTTCACGCGCTATATGTATATGTTTATTTCTCTCTCTCTCTCTCTCTCTCTCTCTCTCTCTCTCTCTCTCTCTCTCTCTCTCTCTCTCTCTCTTCATCTGTATCATAGATATAGAAGAAGGGTGTGATATCATATAATAATGGAGTGGTAATTCACAATGACGTGAAGAGCAGCATGCTAAGAAAAACCCACTTTTTATATACAAAAAGTATTTAATATGGACGTTTCGGAGGCAAAGTGCCACTTAACGATGTATTAGAATTTCTAAGTAGGAAAATGCCAGACTATGATTTAGATTTGGGTATGCCAATATCTTCCTTCCTTGAATTAATTAAACTTTGTGTTTCATCCAATGCTTTTTCTTTTAATGATAAATTCTTCATTCAGCTTTTTGGCAATGCTATGGGGTCGCCATTATTCCCCATCCTTAGTAATTTGTATATGGAATTTTTTGAAACCGAGTTATTATCCAACATTGCACCCCCAAATCTAATATGGCATAGGTATGTAGATGACATTTTCTCCTTTTGGCCCAACAGTCTCAATAATTTTGAAGATTTCCTTTGCAAATTAAATGACTTTGTTCCATCTATCAATTTCAAAATTGAATTGGAAATTGATGGGTCCCTACCCTTCCTTGATGTTTTGGTTACTAAAATTAATGACTTCCCTACTTTCACTGTCTATAGGAAACCCACTCATTGTGATATGTACATTCATTTTTTCTCTTATCATAATGATTCTATCAAAATGTCTGTCATATCTACCTTGTTTCTCAGAGCATTAAGAATTTGTAGCCCCAAAATTTAGAGGGAGAAAACAACAAAATTTGGATTATATTCCGTAACTTGAAATATCCTGATTGGTTTATAAGAAAAGCTTATTATAAGGCTAGGAAAACCTTCTATGTTCCTAAATGTCAGTCAGAAAAGAAACCTTATTTATGTCTTCCTTATGTAAAAAGTCTGGAAAAAAAATTCAGTCAGTTAGCAGAGAACTTGATGTAAACATAGCCTTCAAATATACTTCTAGTATCAAAACTACTCTTGTAAGAAATAATGCCACTGTTCAGCCCCAAGCAGGAGTATACAAAATTCCTTGCAAAGACTGTGACTTAGTTTATATAGGTGAAACTGGTAGATCTTTAGATGTTAGAATGAAAGAACATAAACGAGTTATGACGAATTGTAACACAAATAATGGTAACTTTGTCCATGCATATGACAACAACCACTGTATTGATTGGAATTCTGGTAAAATGATAATTAAGTGCAACAATTTCAAGAAACGTAGAATATTAGAATCAGTATGTATACAGCACTATAAAAACTTTAACTTAAATGAAGGTATGTTCAAACTAGATCCATTAATGAGAGCACTAGTGGTCAAATCCCTCCCAGATGTGGGGTCGGGTCCCTGAAGAATGGCCAGGTCAGGTCGGTTGGGTGAGGTGAGGTGAGGTGTGGTCTGTCTGTCATCAGAACACATATTGTCCCTCCCTCCCCCTGTCAGCTACTTATTTTCCTTTCATGTTTCATTCAACTCTGTACTGCTGAAGAGGGAGGTAGTTGCCTCAGAAACGTCCATATTAAATACTTTTTGTCTATAAAAAGTGGGTTTTTCTTATCATATAATAATGTTACATTACTGTAGTCTTGATAATGAGGCAAAAATGTTTAATTTAGGGGAGAAGTACAATGTTGGCAAATCTGGAGCAACTGATTCCTCCAAACTATTCCAAGCAACAGAACACCCTTATTTTTGTTCATGTGGTCCTGTTTCCTGGCATACTTTGGAGGAATCGAGGGACTCCAATGTAACAAAAGTGAATTACCACATTAATGTGTGACCACGTGCCTCTCCTGTAGTGTGGAAATGTGTTAAGGTGTGTCGAGTGACTTGATGTGTCCATGGTCACCTATGGGACCAAAGGTGGTGTGTCTCTTGAGACAACTATATCCTTCAACACACACACACACACACACTCTCACTCTCTCTCTCTCTCTCTCTCTCTCTCTCTCTCTCTCTCTCTCCCTACTAATGTTATACCCGTCACCAACCTCCTGGTCTTAATACTCAGTGACGTCACGGCCTTTTGGTTGGAACATGAGGTTAAAGTGAATTGAACCTATTCTATCTATAAAGAACCTTACCTTAAGTCATACTGAGAGACGTGTATCGTCAATGTAGCTCCTCTAACCGATGATAACGCTCCGCCATCTTTAGTTAAATGTATGTATGTATGTGGGAAGACGAAGAGAAGGAGGAGTAGGAACTTAGGAAGACAAATGAACATACGGCCAAGATTACTTACTAAGTCTGTGACCTGACCTGACCGGACCGGACCGTGCCCCATGCACCCTGGCAGCTGCAGACAGTCATCCATCCAGGTAGACCTATACTGTACACCAAGGCCACTTCATTCACTCTGCACACGACCACATCGAGAGCAACAACGTCTACTTCAGTTCTGCTTCAACCTTCCTTATATACTGACTGACTTGAGGGATCGTCTTTCTCCAACACCCTCTACTTGGATTATTCTACTTCCTTGATATTGGTGAGTTATTTTTTGTTTTTCTGCTTTTTGAAGTTACCTCCGAGGATGTTTTAAATGGGACAGTTGTTTAGTCTATAGGGATAGTCTTTCTACAACACCCTACTTGGATTATTCTACTTCCTTGATATTAGTGAGTTATTTTTTGTTTTTGTTTTTTTCTGCTTTTTGAAATTACCTCCGAGGATGTTTTAAAAGGGACAGTTGTTTAGTCTAAGATCTAGAATACCTTGGTTAAGTCTATATGTTAGCGAGACTGAATACACATGCACACAAATCTTATTATGTGTAGATTGCTACGAAATATTTATTACTTTTGTAGACTGATCTCGACACCCTATACTTTAATTTATAGTCTGACAAATGACAAGCAGAAATTTAATGTCGATATATGAAAAGTGGAAGATAGAATTGTCATGTTTTGTTTATGTTAGTGAGGGAAGAGAATTTTGCAGCCGAGGGTGAGGAAAGGAGTCAAGAAGGGTGGATGAGAGGAGAAGGGGAGAAGTGTTATCGGGCTAGAAAAGGAGAGGGATATTTTCTAGGGGTGTTGTGTGGGTAGGAGGCATTGGCAGTTCCATCAGAATTACACAATCAAATATCCACTGACACTTTCCTTCCATCGTAGTAAATATTTTGGTAATAAATAACAACAGGTGTATGATTTTGCAGCACCTCATAATATTAATTGAGGGGGTTGAGTTAACATAAGGTGTTGTATGATTATATTTTGATATGATACTGATTAATTTGCATGATGGAAGGAAAGTGTCGTTGGTTATTTGGTTGTGGCTATACAAGAGGATAGTTGAGTTGCTGGCCATACATGTAGCTTAGTGATGAGAAAATTTGACATTATATCGCTAAGTGAAGTCTGAATGAATTTAGGTGATAAACACATCATAACGGAGTTCCAAAATAGAGGGTATAATTTATTCAATGCTGACCACAGACGGAGAAAGGGAGAGAGTGTAGTAATATATACATCAGAAATAATACAAAACGCAGTGAAAAATAACATATGATGTAAATATTAAGTCAGGGCAAGATGCAGAATAAATATATACCAAGGGAACATCTAATATTATAGGAGTAATGCATAGACCTCCAAATATGGATTGTTGTGGGAGGAAATAGATAAAGAGCGCCGAGATACAACAAAGTACAGCCACAATCAAATATCCACCAACACTTTCCTTCCATCGTGCCAATAATTCAGTATCATATCAAGATATAAAATCATACAACAACACCTTACGTCAACTCAACCCCCTCAATTATTATTATTATGAGGTGCTGCAAAATCATGCACGTGTTGTTCTTTATTACCAAGATATTTACTACGATGGAAGGAAAGTGTCGGTGGATATTTGATTGTGGCTGTACAGTATGTAAAGCAACAATCAAATATCCACCGACACTTTCTTTTCATTGTAGTAATATCTCTTGGTTATAAAGAACAACACGTGTGTGATTTTGCACCACCTCATCATAATAATTGAGGGGATTGAGTTGACGTAAATAAGGTGTTGTATGGTAATATTTTGATATGATACTGGTTAATTTGTACGATGGAAGGAATGTGTCGGTGGATATTTGATTGTGGCTGTAGTACCGTTGGAGACTTCAACTCTGTGGAGATATTAATTCGACAGATCAGACAGAAGACCAAGAGAGTCAAACGAATAACTTGAGACAATGTAAGATAATTTAGTTAGTCCATAGAAAGGTACAGGTAAAAGGGACTCTTACATAGGCAGATGTGTAGGGTAAGGTCATTCAATGTAAGAGGTAAGTCTGAATTTATTTGAGAGAGAGAGAGAGGATGGAGTAGGAAGGAAAATACGAGGGAGAGAAAAAGACAGATAGATTTACTGACACACACACACACACACATACATAGAGGGAGGGAGAGGGAGAAATATATATGTGATTTTTAACAAACCTACACGATTTAAAATTTATGTATATGATCGGCATATTAATTTCCCAACACATACACACACACACGCTCTCTCTCTCTCTCTCTCTCTCTCTCTCTCTCTCTCTCTCTCTCTCTCTCTCTCTCTCTCTCATACACAAAACATCTTATAATTTGGACCTCATGTATGAAATTCTTTGTCTTCGGATATAAATTTGCTCATAAATATTGCCAGCTTTGTCATATTTAAAAATATAATTAAAAGTAATTTCCTTAATTAAGGGGGAAGTACAGTGTTGGTTAATCTGGAGAAATTGATTCCTCCAAACTCTTCCGAGCAACAGAACACCATTATTTTTGCTCATGTGGTCCTGTTTCCTGGTATACATTGGAGGAATCAAGGCACTCCAATGTAACAAAAGTGAATTACCCCCTTAACCTGCAAAACTCACAACAATCCTCGCCTAATGGAAAGTTTATTCATATTTTGGTATTTAAAGTAAATTGTTTTAATTAATGTGAAACTGTGCATATATGGTATTTACAATATGGAATTTATAGTAAATTGTCCGAATAGTATATCATGGCAATAAACGTTACTTATATACACACACACATATATACACATACACACATACACGTTTGTAAGGTATATTATCTATTGAAAATTCGCATGCAAATAATGTGTAACATAGTGTGACTCCTTTGTTAGCATAGGTTCATATGAATGATAACAAAGATATGGGGACTTATGCATGGATGTGCCTCTAGAATGTATTGAGTTTAATATCTTTACTGACAGACAGACATTGGTTCAGGTGTACTGTACAGCCACAATCAAATATTCATCGTATTATAGTAAATATCTTGGTAATATAGAACAACACATGTATAGCACCTCATAATAATAATAATTGATGGGGTTGAGTTGACGTAAGGTGTTGTTGTATGATTATATTTTTATATGATACTGATTTATTTGCATGATGGAAGGAAAGTTTCGGTGGTTATTTGATTGTGGCTGTACAGAATAAAGACCACTTAACCAATGATATGTGTATGAATTCCTGAGGCAGACTGTATGTAGCGTCAGGTCAAGATGGGTGGTGCCTTTTCCCTGAGGACATAAAGGTGGGAGGAATGAGGTGGGGAGGGTATAGATCAACTGGCTGCGTGAGTAATAAGGTGTCTAAACTCAAAATGGGTGGTGCCTTTTCCCTGAGGACATACAGAGAGGACGGTGTAGGGGGGAGGAATGATGTGGTGAGGGTATAGGTCAACTGGCTGCATGAGTAAAGTGTCTAATCTATGGGTCTATTCCACAGTCGTATTCATATGTTAATTAAGGTGGTACTGTAATTCTTTTTTGGTACATTGGAGTGCCTTGATTCCTCCAATGTATGCTATAGGAAACAGGACCAGAAGAGCAGGAATAATGATGTTCTGTTGCCGGGAATAGTTTGGAGGATTCAGTTGCTCCAGAATTACCAACACAAAACTTCCCCCTTAAACTTCTTAACCAACCACACTTGTTGTAAGGCTTCATTATTTTCCAAGAGCTGAGTATCCGCATTCAAAAATATATATCAAACAGCTATAGATAATGATGATCACTGCATAGTTTACTCACAAAATTCATTAAATAATTATTCAGCCATAAGTATTTACACGGCTAAGATTCATTCGTTTGCGTGCTTACAAACCACAACGAACGACTGTGGAATCGACCCCATAATTATCAAGATTTAAGAAACAGACAATATCAGAATACGAGAATATGAAATGAGTTGTTGTGTTGTTTGAAGGAAGAATAGTTGTCCCTCCAAGTCACTCAACATTTATAACTGGGGCTTAATTAAGGGGGTGCGGGAATAGGGGGACAGGCTTGGGGAGGGGTTTAGGGGGGTGCGGGAGTAGGGGGACAGGCTTGGGGGGGGGGGGGTTAGGGGGGTGCGGGAGTAGGGGGACAGGCTTGGGGAGGGGGTTTAGGGGGGTGCGGGAGTAGGGGGACAGGCTTGGGGGGGGGGGTTAGGGGGGTGCGGGAATAGGGGACAGGCTTTCTACCCACCCCAAGCCTGTCCCCCTATTCCCCCCCCCCCCCAAAGCCTGTCCCCTACTCCCGCACCCCCTTAAGAGGGATATATAGCACATTGTTTTGGGTGGTAAATCTGGAGCAAATGGTTCCTACAAACTATTCCAGGCAACAGGATACCATTATTTTTCTTCATGTGGGTCTGTTTCCTGACATACTTTGGAGGAATCAAGGCACTCCAAACTATCAAAAGTATACTATTTAATGGAAAGGTATACAGGGGTTCCAAAAATTACCACAGGGAGAGAAAGAGATGGATAGATTTACTGACACACACACACACACACGCAGAGTAAGGTGTAGCAGGTGGGGTCAGGTGGGAAGATGGTCCTATGAGAGTTTCCTATGACTGGACTCAAAGGTGTTGTAGCAGGTAACCTTTATGTATATGATTGAACATATTCCAGGTTAGCTATAAATTATAGTCATATGACTAGACTAGACTAGACCAACACAAACTTATTTGCCATTAACCCTAAGTGAAGAAAACATCTTCACTAACATCGTAACTACCCGTTACAGTGTGTGTGTGTGTGTCTATACAACTCTATCTCTCTCTCTCTCTCTCTCTCTCTCTCTCTCTCTCTCTCTCTCTCTCTCTCTCTCTCTCTCTCTCTCTCTCTCTCTCTCACACACACACACTTATGACTTGACTCAGAGGTGTGTGTGTATCTATCCAGTTGTTCACACAATTGATTGACACCCGTATTATATTTTTCATCCAAATTATAGTGAACTAACTCATCATGAACAACGCGAGGGGATTTCTGTCTATCGAGAGGAGGACACACGGTCTCAACTACTTCGAGTACGACCTACCTGCCCCAGTGCCACGCCAATGTCCCATCAGTCTCATTCCCGTCAACGGTGTGGTGAGGCCCCCAGTAAGCGCCCCTTCATACCGACCCACTCGTATCACCAACAAGCTACGACACATTGAGCTGGTAATCCTGAAAAGACTCTGGGAACACGAGTACTCCTTGCGTCTCCGTGAACCTATCAATGCCCTGGAGCTGAACCTTCCCGGGTACCATAAAATTATAAAGTGGCCCATAGATCTGGGAACCATCAAGAGACGACTCGAGAACCGATTTTACTGGAGTGCCAATGAGTGTGTGGACGACTTTTGGTGGCTGTTCACCAACGTTTACATTTACTTCAAGCCTCGTGACCCATTTGTTGTTACCACCAAGGCTTTAGAGAAGATATTTATGCAGGAATTACGGTCCATTCCGAGGCATGAGATCGATGTCAGGTTTGAACCAGAACCTTGACTGAAAAAAAAAGTATCTGACACCAATATGTACAGCCATGGCTGATAGTGGTGGACCAGGGTCCAAGGAGTGTTGGAGAGCAACTAGACAGAGTTCGAACAAGTGAAAATTCCAAACCATTCTCAACGTTGAGAGAGGTTTAGAAGAATCACTATTTCGAACTCTGTTCAGTTGCTCTCCAACACTCCTTGGGCCCTGGTCCACCACTATCACCCATGGCTCGTGATACATAATTTCTGACCAGAGTGTGAGTAGCAGAAAGCTTCGAATCGCCTGGCATTGTTCATTTCCCCACCCAATACACCTATAGAGGCTGAGTTTGAATGCAGGGTATGTGTGTGTGTGTGTGTCTCTGGTCAGAAATGAGGTATCACGAGTGTACTCCTATAGTCGATGGCACCAAATATGGAAATACTCAGGTATTATAGGGGAACTTTGATTCCTCTTAACATTAGATGCATTGTAGTATTTATTTATTGATAGTATGAAATATGTGATTACAAAAGAAACTTGTTGTGTTTTTCTTCATAGGCTGAACAAAGGAATATATATTGCCTATATTTATTAAGGGGGTGCGGGAATAGGGGGACAGGCTTGGGGGGGGGGGACTGGGGGAGTGCGGGAATAGGGGACAGACTTGGGGGGGGAGGTTAGGGGGGTGCCGGAATAGGGGACATGCTTTCTTACCACCCCAAGCCTGTCCCCCCTATTCCCGCTCCCCCCCACCCAAGCCTGTCCCCTACTCCCGCACCCCCCAAGCCTGTCCCCTACTCCCGCACCCCCTTAACTCTCATGACTAGAGGTACTATATAATAAGTGAATGGTACAGTACAAATAGCTTTTAAGGGGGTGCGGGAGTAGGGGACAGGCTTGGGGGGGGTTAGGGGGGTGCGGGAGTAGGGGACAGGCTTGGGGTTGGTAGAAAGCCTATCCCCTATTCCCCCCCCCTAACCCCCCCCCCCAAGCCTGTCCCCCTATTCCCGCACCCCCCCAAGCCTGTCCCCCTACTCCCGCACCCTCCCTAACCCCCCTTAAACCTATCCCCCTACTCCCGACCCCCCCCCCAAAAAAAAAAACCTACTCCCGCACCCCCCTAACCCCCCCCCAAGTCTGATCCCCCTACTCCCGCACCCCCCTAAACCCCCCCCCCCCAGTCTGATCCCCCTACTCCCGCACCCCCCTAAACCCCCCCCCAGTCTGATCCCCCTACTCCCGCACCCCCTTAAGGTTATAAATATTTTCACTTATGGTAATAATTGCAATAATAAATTTACTGTGATGAAAATTTTATTGTGTTGTTTGTTTACCTTTACTTTGATTGGTTAGGGGGGATTAGGGGGGTGCAACAGGCCACCATTTGTTTTTTTCCTGGCATAATTTGGAGGAATCAAGGCACTCTAATTTACCAAAAGTGTATTCCTTAAGGAGGCAATTCACTTTTGGTACTTTGGAGTGTCTTGATTCCTCCAAAGTATACCAGGAAACAGGCACAAGTTAACAAAAATAATGGTATTCTGTTGTTTGGAATAGTTTTATAACGGCAAAGAAGCCCTTGTGTTATTACCCAGGGTGAACAGACTGTAGAATACACAGTAACAGTTTATTGGTAGGTACAAGGGGACACACAGGTAGATGTAGAAGGCCAGCCTGCCGTGTAGCACCGATCCCTGGAATGACTCAGGGTGGAGGTGCGGGCCTACAAAGGAGTGAAGTGTGAGACAACAAAGGAGTGAATACAGGAATATATAGTCCAACCACTCTTAAAATGTGGTTTGGGTGGGGACGTGAGGGACCTGTCACCGTTTACAGCGCACCACGTTTCTTAAATTAGCGATTCGTAGCTTGTGTGATGTAA
This sequence comes from Petrolisthes cinctipes, assembly GCA_033782935.1. Lineage (NCBI taxonomy): Eukaryota > Metazoa > Arthropoda > Malacostraca > Decapoda > Porcellanidae > Petrolisthes > Petrolisthes cinctipes. The sequence continues at coordinate 189,678 of JAWQEG010004465.1, forward strand.
TGTAAAATACCCGAACACGTAACAAAACAATTTTATAATATATACTTAAGTATATTTAAGTATATCAATAACAAATAAATTTTATAATGCAACGTCTTGATGTAATAATATAGAAATGTGGCATACAGATTTCACAGTGGTGCTACGAATATGTTGCTACTTTTATTTGACATTCGTCATAGTTCTAAGTTGGGTATGTAATGCAACAATTGTGTTTATAATACTTTATGAAGAAATGGAAGTGATATATATACTCGTTCCTTATGTGACGGTGAAATGAGAATGATAGATAATGTAATTTATAATATGACAGTTACAACTTACCTTGCCCGGTTAAATTTATGATCTCGTTGGTTGGCTGCAGCGAAGAACATACTCAGGGTTATCTCCCCGTTTTAGGCCCCATCCACCATGCACATAATTATTTTTTTATGTTAAGGGTTCTGCCCGATATATATGTATTTATATAGATAACAATTCTACTGGTGCATTCAAACAACCAATTGCAAATTTCTATATTTATTCAACTCCAGTAACTTAAGCCAACATGAATAATTAAATTTCACACACACACACACGCTCACACTCACGCAGCGCTAACTAGCTACTCGCTCTCGTATACGTGACGATAGTCTAGCTTACGTTAACACTGTAGTAATTCTATCAATGCTATGCAAGTTGGAATATTTTTCTAATATCTCACACTCGGGAATAACTCAGAGTCTCTCAACACACTCGTAATTTTCTTCAAAGATCCAGCTCTCCCTCACCTTAATTCACTTACCGAACCAGTGTCAATGCAACTGGTCAGTATACAACTGTAATGCCTTGTGAATCGTGGTAATTATCCAACGATTCGACGTTACGTTGTTCACTCCCCACTGCACGTGGAGAATTGATCTAGGCAAGGGAAGCTAGTTTATACGAGTGTGTTCCCTTCGAGTGTGTCTCTCCAACTGACCCCAATTCTTCATCCTTAATTAACTGGAGAATGTAAGTTCAAAATTTCTACTGACTCCTCCTCTTATTTTTGTTCGTTTTTCCTAACTGGCTACGATTTACATGGTATCCACTCATACTTTAGTTATACATGCAATTTCAATTTACCTATGGCGTACTAATAATTCCCGATAATCTCCCTCCACTTCACGATCATTTGCAATACCATAAGTTACCCTGGTAGCATAATTGATTAATACATTCTGTAATTAACGTACGAACACCTATAAGACAAGATGTGCAAATTCAGTTGAACCATGACCCTTTTACCTTTTTTTCTACCTGGTCTATTTTTGCTACTACCTGCGGATTAACTAGGCTGCACCCACAACTTAACCCACTCCTGTCTCCTTTGTCTCATGAATGGAATATTCCAGAACATTCCCAGTATGGAATTTTCCAACTCTCTGTAATTCAAATTACGTCACGAGTATTATGTCTGACTCGTGACACCTTAATAAAAATAAATGTTAAAACTATCATGAGCGCCAATAGGCTACCCATCACTCCCAACACCTGGAACACGGTACATATATATCTCATGGGAGGTAATTAACAGGCAGGGGAGTATTTAAACTTCTGTCAAGTGTTCCCACTGTCTGTTATGTTGGGCCCGCCAGCATAGGCATAAGCAGAGATACTTTCCCCTGCAACCAAAAACAACAATGCTCCCACTGTTCATTTTCCATATTGACTCTGACACGATGGCAGCTCAGCAATACGTGGAGTATAATGTAATGGAACTATTGTACTTAGGATGTAAAATTACATGAATCATATGAACGAGAGAGATTCATAAAGTAAAGAAATTAGAGTATACTGAGGAGAAAGTGAAAATATAGATTACAGGAAAAAAGGAATGATTGACGAAGAGGGAGGCGGGGAAGCAAGACACGTGGTCACCAGTTGGTGTCTGGATGTGGTGTAGGGTTGGACCAGGATTAAAAGATTGTCCTGGGGCAGACATGAGGTGAAGGTATGTCAGGTCACCCTTCTGTCAGTTAGAGCTCAGAATTCGCGGCAATCCCTGTACAGAGTGACAGGTCCCACAAGTCCCCACCCAAACCACATTTTTAGAGTGGTCGGACTATAGTGACCTGAGACCCTGGAGGGGTGACCTGGCCACCTTCACCACAGATATGACAACAACACACAGAGTAGTACACTGTTGTCATGTGTACTGGATTCACTTCCATACATAAAGGATTGTTATTATCCTAAATATCAACACATTTACAACATCATATAATCAAGGTTTATTATATATATAATAATTTTTTGAAGATTTGAAGACTATTTCAAATACTAAATAACGAAGGTATGAAATATTGTATGCCTTGTTTGGGCTAAATGACAACACTGTTGGGTGAGGAAGTCCCTTAGCTCCCCCGCCCAAACTAGCTTCATATTTGAATCCGACTATAGCTTCTTTCTTCAACCATCTCTCCTTTCCTTCGTTGTGTTTGCTGTCCCTTCGTTTTCCTTCGTTGTGTTTGTTGTCCCTTCGTTGTGTTTGCTGTCCCTTCGTTTTCCTTCGTTGTGTTTGCTGTCCCTTCGTTTTCCTTCGTTGTATTTGCCAAGGCCAAGAGATATACCAGGTCAGGACAATAACCCCCCCACTACAGGTATCAATTTCAGGGGGAGGAGCTTACTGCCCTTTGCATTGCGTCACTGGCCATCCAAAGAAAACGAGAGATTGAAGGAGACATTGGAAAGCGAACAAAAAGATTTGCCAGGAAGTCTGTTGAGAACTTGAGAGAGAATTATATTTTATATTTGGAATTCGGAGAGAGAGAGAGAGAGAGAGAGAGAGAGAGAGAGAGAGAGAGAGAGAGAGAGAGGCATTAGAAGAAAGTGACACATAAACATTATATAAACAATTCATACAGACACACTATAACAATATAAGTCATATGCGTATTAACAAATGTCTGTTAATAATAATACTATTAATAATAAAAGTAAGAATAGTAATAGAAGAGAATCAAACAGGCAGAATGACACGAGAGAGAGAGAGAGAGACTGTGTATGTGTGTGTGGGTGTGCAGAGAGAGTGTGTGTGTGTGTGTGGGTGTGTATATATAGGTAGAGAGAGAGATAGAGACTATGTGTGTGTGGGTGTGCAGAGAGAGTGAATGTGTATGTGGGTGGGTGTGCGTGTAGAGAGAGAAGTGTAAAGGAAAATCTGATAATCATCCCATGGGAACAGAGTCACATGGCATTAAGGGGGAAGTTTTGTGTTGGTAAATCTGGAGCAACTGAATCCTCCAAACTATTCCAAGCAACAGAACACCATTATTTTTGTTAACTTGGTTCTGTTTCCTGGCATGGTTTGGAGGAATCAAGGCACTTCAATGTACCAAAAGGGAATTACCCCCTTAATTCCTATTAATGATTTTGAAATACCGCCCTACATCCATTTGAAAACAGAGCGGGAGACCAACACTGATGGACAACCAAAAGTCGACGGACAGCATAGCCCCTTCTTGACCGTGAGTTTGCCCTTTTGCTGACGTCACAGATTCACTCACCACCCAGGTGACCAGCTGACCTGGCCTCGCACTCTTTTCCTCGCCTCTTCCTCTTCCTCCATCCGACTCAAGCAATGTTCTATATCATTCCACACCATTTCCGTCACTCTGTTCAACTATCTTGCCTGTGTCATCCTCCATTGTTCTACTTGAGGAGAGTTCTGTTCCACCCTCTGTTCCACTTGAGGCCAGGTCTGTTCCACCCTCTGTTCCACTTGAGGCCAGTTCTGTTCCACCCTCTGTTCGTTTTCCTTCGTTGTGTTTGCTGTCGTTTCGTTTTCCTTCGTTGTGTTTGCTGTCGTTTCGTTTTCCTTCGTTGTGTTTGTTGTCCCTTCGTTTTCCTTCGTTGTGTTTGCTGTCGTTTCGTTTTCCTTCGTTGTGTTTGTTGTCCCTTCGTTTTCCTTCGTTGTGTTTGCTGTCGTTTCGTTTTCCTGCATCGTGTTTGCTGTTCCTTTTCTCCATAAACTTTTCACTTTTTCTATTATAGTCACTTGTGGTGTTGTCTCCAAGGTCTTTCTGGCCTCGCACTCTTTTCCTTTACTCGCCTCTTCTTCTCCCTCCATCCAACTCAAGGAGTGTTCTATATCATTCCACACCATTTCTGTCAAACTGTCCAACTATCTTGCCTGTGTCATCCTCCATTGTTCCATTTGATGCCAGTTCTGTTCCACCCTCTGTTCCACTTGAGGCCAGTTCTGTTCCACCCTCTGTTCCACTTGAGGCTAGTTCTGTTCCACCCTCTGTTCCACTTGAGGCTAACTCTGTTCTACCTTTGGCCAGTTATGTTCCACCTGCTGTTGTTCCTCGTGATTCACCTTCTGTTCCAACTAATTCGCCTCCTGTTCCTCCTCATTCGCCTCCTGTTTTGCGTTTTTCACCTTCTGTTCTTCCTGATTCACCTGCTGTTTATCATTTTTCACCTGCTGTTTTTCCCGATTTACCTGCTGTTCCAACCAATTCACCTTCTGTCCCTCCTTATCCACCATCATGCATGTATCTGGTTGCCTAATAGACGACAACTCTTATCAAATACCTGGTGATGAAAAGTATTATTATTATTATTTGTAATCGAGCTGGAATAAGGCGTGGTACAGTTGCCTCCAAAAATTTCGAGACACTACCTGCTAGAGTCTGGCAGGTAGTGTCTCGAAAATTTTGGAGGCAACTGTACAACTACTATAAGGGTTTGTTGCCAATCTCAAAACATTATTCTTGTACTGTGTGTTTACTTGACCTAGCTCTCTCCTGTACTTTTTCCCTGGCCTCTTACCTCAATCAACCCGACATTATTGCTATTCTACCACGCTACACACATCTTCACTATCCCCTCCTCCTCTCTGGCACACATCTCCACTATCCACTCCTCCTCTCTGGCACACATCTTGGGTGGTGATTTACCTATAAGTGTGTGTGTGTGTGTGTGTTTTTTTTTTTTTTTTTTTTTTTTTTTTTTTTGTAGGAAGAGGGGTGATGTGTAGTGGCTATTGAAGATGTATGAAGTGGGGTAGTGGTGATGTGTCGATGGTGGATAGTGTAGGTGTTGCGGAGATGTTGGTGTGGTAAGTAGGGATAGAGATGATGTGTAGTGGGTACTGAAGATGTGGGAAGTGAAATAGGGGTATAGTAATGAAGTGTAAAGGGTATTTTTATTGGAGATGTGTCAAGTGGGGGTAATGAATGATGTTTAGTGAGTAGGCTATTGAAGTTGTTACGTAAATGTTGTTGTGGTAAGTGGAACAGAGGGTGGAACAGAACTGGCCTCAAGTGGAACAGAGGGTGGAACAGAACTGGCCTCAAGTGGAACAAAACTGGCCTCAAGTGGAACAGAGGGTGGAACAGAACTGGCCTCAAGTGGAACAAAACTGGCCTCAAGTGGAACAGAGGGTGGAACAGAACTGGCCTCAAGTGGAACAAAACTGGCCTCAAGTGGAACAGAACTGGCCTCAAGTGGAACAGAGGGTGGAACAGAACTGGCCTCAAGTGGAACAGAGATGATGTGTAGTGGGTAGGATAGGTACTAAAGAGGTGTCAAGTGGAAGTAATGGTGATGTGTAGTGAAGGTGTTAGTTAGTTAGGACTGATCGCATAAAGCAGACAACATGTGCAACTCAACCTATTTGAAACTCTATCCACATTTCCATAGAGGCGCATTTTTGTCGTCCACGCTCTAGCTTTGGATGCTATAATCGTCTTGGGCCGCTTGGTTTCCGTCCATAAAAACAGTCCAGGATATACAGTACAGTACACTCGTGATTCGTAATTTCTGACCAGAGACGAACGGCAGGCACCACACACACACACACACACACATACCCTGCATTCGAACTCAGCCTCTATATGTGTACTGGGTGGGGAAATTAACAATACCAGGCGATTCGAAGCTTTCTGCTGCTCCTCACACTCTGGTCAGAAATTATGTATCACGAGTGTACATCCGATAAATTTGGTTAGCCGAAGTTGCTGATTGAAAAGTAACACCAAACATCCTTAATTAAGGGGGTGCGGTAGTCGGGGACAGGTTTGGGGGGGGGGAGGACTGGAGGGGTGCGGGAATAGGGGGACAGGCTTGGGGTGAGTAGAAAGCCTGTCCCCTATTCCGGCAACCCACTTACCCCCCCCCTCCCAAGCCTGTCCCTCTACTCCCGCACCCCCCCCTAACCCCCCCAAGCCTGTCCTCCTATTCCCGCACCCCCTTAATCTAACTTGAACTGGGACATCCTTCGTACCGATATAACCTGAACATAAATATTTTCACTCTTAACTGTAAAAACATCAGAAATTATTGAATTAGCTAAATAGTCCAAATCTGGTAAACAATTTACCTTAAGGGGGTGCGATAATAGGGGGACAGGCTTGGGGGGGTTTAGGGGGGTGCGGGAGTAGGGGACAGGCTTGGGGGGGTTATGGGGGTGCAGGAGTATGGGACAGGCTTGGGGGGGTTAGGGGGGTGCAGGAGTAGGGGACAGGGTTGGGGGGTTAGAGGGGTGCAGGAATAGGTTACAGGCTTTCTACCCATCCCAAGCCTGTCCCCTTAATTATTCCCGACCCCCCCCCCCCCCAAGCCTGGCCCCTACTCCCGCACCCCCTTATGTGATACCAAACCTTCCTGTGTTTATAGTGTAGAACTGGAAAAACATCTATTACATTGTAAATTCACTACAACTGTCTGGTGCTTTGATAAGGACAAACGCCAAAACACAAATACACACGCCAATAGCTTTACATGGGCACATACGGCCACCCAACACATAAGATGACCTTACAAATGATGAAGCAAAATAGAGTACAACGTTCTATGATACTCTGATAACTATAATAGGACATTGAACAGAAGCAAGTAAAGTACATAAATCAGCAGATTTCTATCTTCCCGTTCGTGTGTTTACAAATCGACAACGAATGGCTGTGAAAATTGTCTCGTAATAATATTGATTAACCTCGAGGAGGAAGTGTAGGTGGACCAAAAATTATCAGTCTGGACCTTAGCATAGTCCGTACAGATCTCAGGTGTTTTGTTTCCCTCATTAAATCTCGAATTCATCTCCTGTGGCAAAGGCAGTGGACCGGATTAGACATCAGTAATAAAGTAAAAAAAAGTAATAGAACCCTGTACTTTATCACGGATATTTCCCGGTAGCTTGCCCAGGTTAGGTCCCGGCAGTCTTATGCGGTCTAGGTTAGATTAGGTAAGGTCAGGCTAATTTCAAAATGCCCCATTTGAATATGCCCTATCTAGGAAATGCCATAGAAGAAAATAGTCTTAGAATGGTCTAAATAAGTGGATAATGAAGGTAGAAAAACTGTACGCAATAACGGTAATTCTTTCAATATTTACCGAAATATGTTGCAAAACGGAAAAAGAAAAGGGCTAAGTGTGGCTGGAGCCAATCGGTATTTAAGAATACTTTTTTTGATAATGTCCAGTACAACCCACTGCACCCTCCACATCCATAACCCTAACTTTCATCACCTCTACATCGTGGTACACCCATGTCGGTATGTAATTGATATTGTTAAGATTAGTGTTTATTAATGTTGGTTACGAGTACAGTATTTTCAAGTATTTCTTCCTTGTTAACGTAAACGATCACCTCTTTTAATACTAATACGAAAGCCAAACTGAATATCCCAAGATCTCAGCGTTTCTCCCTAGATCTTGGGAAAATTACCGAGATAATTACTTAGAACCGAAGGATGCCAGGGTTAGGACCGGAGGATGCCAGGGTTAGGTCTGGAGGATGCCAGGGTTAGGACTGGAGGATGCCAGGGTTAGGACCGGAAGATGCCAGGGTCAAGTATAGGTTAGGTTAGGTCAGGTCAGGTTGGTTCGACTGGCAGAAATAATTTCAGTTAGAAATTCCCAAGATCTTGGGTATTTTTGTAGTACCAAAACTTTACTCGAATTTTCAATTTTTTTTACATTTATGCAGGTCAACAAAACAATATCAAGGCAAAATAAGCTAATTTACTTGTTTTCCCCCACCCAAAACCTTGAATTCCCAATGCTCTCCCACAAGATTGTAGGAGAAAATGAAAATGAACAAAATGCATCATTTCCGAAAGTCATTGGATAAATAAACAATGAAATAAAGGCATTTCAAGGCAATTCAACAAAAAAACAAAAACACAAAAACACGAAAAACTTAACTGTATATTTTTACCTTTATTTTTTATGTAAAATATTTTTTTCCAGCGATGAAACTCTTCCTTGCACTTCACATTGGTTCTGAGTCTTACACACTGTTGGTCATTCAGAATTTCAATGTTTGTAAAGCCATCTGCTTCAAAGTCCAAGAATAAATCCATGATGAGACGTCAATCAGTCTGATATCACAGTTATCACTGTAGCTTGGCGATGATGAAGAAATAATAAAGTGGAGCTTATAGTGCTTTAATTAGTTTCAAGTTTCAAATTATGGGTCCCACAGAGGGCCACTCATGGGCAGCATAATATGCGGGGGATTTAGGGATCCAGGGGAGGATTAGGAAGGGGGTTAGGATGAGGGTGGATTGGGTCAGGGACTGGCACCATAATTCTGTGTTATGGTTCAGCTAAAGTTAAAAATTATCTGTATTGCTTGATGTACACATCTTAATAGCCAGCATTAATATCTTATTCTCTATTTTATTTTACGAGAGCTTAGTCACATGCAGGAGTAATATTAATTTACAAAGTTATCATCGACTTTATGAGTAGGAATTAATAGCCACCGATGAGTAGAAAAATCTATGCTATATATTTAATGGTGTATCTCCTCTGATAACAATAAATCTATTATAATAGAGTAAAATATTACATGTGTTTAACTGAAATAAAAGAATCATATAAAAGGTGAAATTTGACATTTTAAAGTTCCTCCGAGATTATCTGGCAATAATATATCTGACGTCATCGTTCTTGAGCTCCGCGTGGTCTGATTGGTCCTAATTAATTTCCCCCTATGCATGTACTCAGTTATAAGAGTGTTTTTATGGTTCCTGGTCACAAGGTTGGGGGGGTACTAATGGTGTAATGGTTAGCACACTTGCCTCGCTAGCGAGAGATCCCGGGTTCGATTCCCAGGTCAGTGAAATTGCTGGACAATTTTCCCTGTCCCTGTTCACCAAGCAGTAAGTAGGTACCCGGCTGTAAGAGCAAGGATAGCAATCTTGTAGGCTGGGGTAAGATGTGTTGATGTAACAAGACTGACTGCTTTAATGACTAACACCATGAGTCGATAGGCACAAAGCCCTAAATCATCATCTTTACAAGGTCGGAGCCAGTAAAGCGAGGTTTATCACGAGCGGCACAAAGGCAGAGACAGTCTCTTATTACTAATTAATGCCCGGTTCACATTAGAGTTCCGGCTAGGTCCCAGTATTTTGCCCTGGTCAGGTCCTGGTATTTTATCATGGCTATTTCCCGGTAGTTTGCCAATTCACCAGCCGAGAGGAACACTCCATGGCAAATACATTCTGGCTCTCACCTGCGTGCGCAGCCTCACCCCCATGCCAGATGATATAAAAATGGCCAGAAACACACTCAAAAGGTAACTCACCGCCAGCTGCCCTCCTGGACACACCTGCCTGCCCGCTCCTGCTCAGTGCTCTCCAGTCCAGCCAGCTACCTACTAGCTGCCGACCTACCTGCTGCTACTCTCTACTGCCCACTAGCTGCTCACCTACCTGTCCAGTTGCCCAACTCCTGCAGCCCAGCCTAACTCAAGTGTTCACTATCTATACTTACCTTAACCCAGGCTCCCTGGAGTCTAGAGAGAGAGTGTACCAAATACAACAACACACCTGTATAGACATACCTAATAAACCCAGTGTAATTCCTTATGAGTTTGGTGCACTCCGAGGTAGTACCGTAGTAACAACCAAGAGACGTTACAACTTAACAGTACATCATAGGCCATTGTCACACTATGCGGCCTCGCCGTAGCGTCGGAGCTGCATATCCTGTACAGTGTCACACTGTGCGGCACGCTACACTGTACATTGCTCTTCTGAATTCTCTCAATCTGTCCAACTCCCTAATGGAAGAGTTAACCGGTACTCTCAGTCTTTCATATACACAACTGGTCAACTCTGGAACACTCTACCTTCATCCATCTTTCCACCTCATTATGACTTATGTTCCTTCAAATGCAATGTGTCTAGGCATTTTGAACGAAATTGGACATGATTTTGGACACTCTCACTAAATACTAAGCAGATGAGGACAATAAGCGGGCTCATAGCCTTTAGTCCTCATCTTTTTGTATATATATATTTATATATAAAACTCGTGCATTCCAATACTGAGACAACAGACTATTTTATCATTATACTTAGATAATAATGCATTAATATTTGATGCGCAGTGAAATGATAAGCTCCGACAATAAAAAAAATAAAAAAATTGCCAGAGTCTACTGAAATTTTAATTGTTTTCATTACTTTTTATTTTGATTCAGTCAGGCAATTTTAGAATTTCATAAAATATAAGTTATACGATGGCTAGAGACACCGTACTTGAGAGTAATTATAGGCTAGGATTTATTCTCTATATTTTAGCAATAAAAATTTCTTCCTACAATGTTTATTTAAGAAAATAGTACAATTCTGGGCATTTCATCGAGGATGGGCCATATTCGACCGACGTCGGATGTTTTAGGGTTAAGGGGAGAGTCTCTTGTTGGTAAATTGGAAGGCTACTAATTCCTCCTAACTATACCAGAAAACAGACACCCTCAGTTGTACTATTAGGGGAATTGTTTTGAGGCACAGTTTGGACAAATCAGGGACCTGCCAATTCACCAACACGAGAATCTCCCTTTAAACCTATCATAGCATTTGTTACATAAACAGGTCATATTCCAAAACATTTGTGGTACATACAATGGCATGGTACCAGTACAATGAGTCCATAGACAAACAACAGAGCCATCGTACAGTACCACACCATCGTCGACACCATGGATGTTCCATATGACCCTATGTTTTAAATGTTTTCAGCAGTTTACAGTGGCAGCGCTTGCAGATGCTACATGCGCCTTTCAAACCTCACGGGCAGTGGGTACAGATTATAATGGTCACATTCTTTTATCCTCGTGTCTATCTGTAAATGGCGAACACTAGCAACTAGTACACTTCTCCAGCCTACCCTTACATCATACCACCCCCAGTGTTTCAAGGCCACAGTGACAGGTGATACACTTCTTCCACTCTGATCTTTTAATGTGTTCGCGCCATTTGCCTTATTCACTTTATTTGATCACAACTTTTTTTCTTAAGGTCGGAAATGGTCGGGACCACCACAAACATTGGGGAGAGGGCCCGTATCATTGCCCTGAGGTGTCCAAATTAATGAGACAGCTGCTCATGCTAGACATCATAGAACAACTGTGTCACGCATCCTTGCTGCCAGCAGATGACTTGGTAATAATCAGGTTCCACACAGGGTTGCCAGACGTACGATAATTTACCCCTCTGTACGATGTACGATAGCGTTTCTCATTATCGTACGGTTTGTACCATAATTTTCTATATTTCGTACGGTTTGTACAATAGTTTTCTATGTTTATTACAACTCAGCCTTGAATACACAGGACAGTGATAAGTTTTGGGCTGCATTATTAAAAAGAGAAGCCAGGCTTCATAGATCTCTCACAGTTCGCACTATCTGTTCTTAGCCTACCCCATTCAAATGTAGAATGTGAGAGTTTTTAGTAAAATTAACCTTTTCAAAACTAAGATAAGTAATAGGTTGAAGACAGCAACTGTAAATGGGGCACTGTTAGCAACAGAATGTATGAAATCTACTGGATCATACTGTAAAAACCTTATCCCAACAAATTATATGTATTCTCTCTTGGCAGCCAAGGAACTACACAGTAACACATCAGATTCTGACTCTGAGTAAAGTGATAAGCAATGAAGTATAGCTTATTATATCTAAAATATTAATGGTTATTTTTAACTACATACAAATATGCAAATTTTTCTTTTAAAAAGATTTTAAATTTTATTCAACTGATGATGAGGCCTACTATTATATGTTATTTGCTATTGAGGTATGGTATGTGGTAAAATGTGATTACTTTATTTATTTCCAATAAAACATTAATCTTTGAAAGATAATTTAGTTGAATTTGCTCAATATTAATAAAATTTAGAATGATGCATAAAATGTACGTTTATTTATCTCAAGGGATAGATATTAGATCTCAAAATGTACGATAATTTGTACGATTTTTCTTTAATAACAGGACCATTATTTTGTCATGAAAACAATAATTTTGAGGTCCCTGTACGATAATATTGTGTTCAGAATCTGGCAACCCTGGTTCCACTGCCAAAACCTCGCCTTGGCAAAAAGAAAAAAACTCCAAAACGGATTGATGCACTCATCAAGCGTAGTGTAATTAAAAATCCTTTAATAACATCTGTAGAAATAAAGAAAGAATACCCAGAACTACTGAGAGATGTGAGTGAAAGAACTATTCATGACAGACTATACCGTGACTTGAACTTACACGCCCATAGAGCTGCACGAAAATCGGCCCTCACAAAAACTATGAAAAGGAAGACTAGAGTTTTGAAGAAGTTACAAAGATTAGACACCTGACCAGTGGAAGGTTATTTTTTCTGATGAAAGTACCTTCAGGTATTTGAGACCGAGTGCCAGAACTGTACGACGCCCACCAAACAGTAACCGATATGATCCGCAGTACACTATTAAGACAGTAAAACATCCACCTTCTCTGATGGTTTGTGGTGCTTTCAGTGGTGAACATGGTGCAGGAGAGTTGTGTTTCTTGGAACCAAAGCAAACAATGTATGGTGATATTTATTTGAAAGTATTAAAGAACCACATGCATAGTTTTTTTGACTTGCACAAACCAGACGGTGTCTTTTTACATGATGGTGCACCTCCACACAAGTGCAAAGATGTGAAACAGTGGCTGAGGGAAAATAAAATACCGGAGACTGTGTGGCCAGGCAACTCACCTGACCTTAATCCAATAGAGAATGTCTGATCACTTATGAAAAATGAATTAAAAGGAAAGGACATGAGTACGGTGTTCGAATGTTCCCGCATTGTTGTGTGTAGCATCTTAAACCGCTGCCACTGTTTTATTGGGCAGATGTGGCACTGAGAATGGCCCATCTTCACTATTTCATTTTATTCCTCTTGACAGTATATACAACCAAGGCCACTTATTGATTCTAGTCATAACATATTTCAACAGGGGGTGCATTTCCCTTTGCATGCAGCAGTGTAAACTACCTCCCCCTTATGGTCCCTTCAGGGCTGGTCTCATGGAAGGTGCGGCCCCACTTGTAGCTCTTGTGGTAACGTGGACTTGGGCCCACAGCACTGGCTGTGGTATCAAAGACCTTCCCCCCCCCTAATCTCCCTGGCAGTCGGAGGTCCCCAGACTCCCTGGTCCAGTAAGCTCTGGTCCCATTTCCCTGAGATGTGCTTCGGTAGCCCAGGCATGTAGGGCCATACAGCCCCTCCTTTATTTTAATTTGTTTTTTCACTGCACCAGAGTTTACCAGGGGTCTGTGGGGCAGGAGGCCATTCTGCCAAGGGAGAACATCAACAACAACAACAACTTCTTTCTTTTCAGACACACATGTATAAAGTTGGGTAGACAATGGTATGGACTGAGTAGGTGTTGTTTGTAAACTTTTTTTCATTTCTTCTGTTTGCTCTGGTTCAGGGAGAGGCAATATTGTTTGTAAACTTTCTTTCATTTCTTCTGTTTGCTCTGGTTCTGGGAGAGGAAGTATTCTTCGAAAACCTGTCATTGTTTGTTTGGTTTGGTACAGTGAGGGGTAGTATTGTTTGTAAACCTCTCATTGTTTGTTCTGTTTGGTTTGGTACTGGGAGTGATAGTATCGTTTGGTTTGGTACAGTGAGAGGAAATGATGTTTGTAAACTTGTCTTCATTTGTTTGGTTTGCTCTGGTGCAGGGAGAGGTAGTATTCTTCGAAAACCTGTCATTATTTGTTTAGTTTGGTTTGGTACAGTGAGGGGAAGTATTCTTCCTAAACCTGTCATCATTTGTTCTGTTTGATTTGGTACAGTGACGGGTAGTGTTCTACGTAAACCTGTCATTGTATGTTCTGTTTGGTTTGGTACAGTGACGGGTAGTGTTCTACACACACCTGCCATCATTTCATCTGTTTGGTTTGGTACAGTGATGGGTAGTGTTCTACGTAAACCTGTCATTGTATGTTCTGTTTGGTTTGGTACAGTGAGGGGTAGTGAAGTTCTCGTTTTCTGTTTTTTGTGCTTTGGTGCTGAGTATGGGGAAATCATTAGGTAGTGCCTGGCAATGGAACGCTTGAACTCCAATAAAGGTGTTTGAGTACCAGACACGATATTACTGAGTATCCAAGCATTCACTACTGCAATGTCAACACAATTTGTGAACAAGTTGAAGTACCATTTTTTCCCTCTAATACCAATGCGATATTTCTGTATTAACCAATCAAGGTGCTCCACTCCTCCCATATGTTTCTTATATTTAACAATGAGATTTGGTTGAGTGATATTTATCATCTTTTTCTGTTTGTTACACAGTTGTTTAGCAGAACCAATTGGAGTTATGGACTGATGATTACTACCAATAGTGACTATGTTATTTTCATGCGACTTTACAAACAGAATCTCATTTTTCTCATCGAATCTGTAATCAAACTCACCACGTACTTTCTGTTTAATGTCTTTGTCACTTTCCAGAGGGCACTTGGTAGTTCGATTCGCTCGTGTAGTTCCCGTGACTCGGATACCAAGATGCTTCATGTCAGCCAGCAACTTGTGACTTGTGAAGAAGTCATCCACATAAATCTCATGATCACTGGGAATCTCCAAGTGTTGAATCATATCCACAACAACACTACTTCCAAGGCTTTCCTCCAGTATGTCTTTGGTGTTCATCTCATCCTTGCCTTGGTATAGGTTCATTTGGTAACAGAAGCCTGTATTTCCACAGCACAACATCCACTGCTTGAAACCAAAACAAATCGGCTTGCCTCGTATAAATTGCTTGAGGCCGTGCTTTCCGTAACATTTCACAACTTGCTTATCGATGGACAGTTCTCTTGAAAATATTCCAAATGCTTTGAATTTTCTATTTAGGTAATCCAATACAGGCCTCAGTTTGAATGCTTTGTCTGCCTTGTTCTGTGAGGCTTTCTTATTATTCACAAAATGAAGATATCTTTTCATTTGCATGAACTTTTTTCTTGGCATGACATTCCTTATCATAGGTGTATCAAAATCTTCATCCAAACTCCAATAGTGATGTTCACTTGGTAACTTGTGATAGCCAGTATAGAGTAATATTCCCAGGAAATTCCTCAGACAATCGGGTGTAACTCGAAAATTAGGATTATTATTTTGAGAAGCATATAACTGTGTCTCTTTAGCAATCCTCTCCAGTAACTCTTCAGTGATAAACAAATCAAACAACTCTATATTACTCATACCTTTCAATTTTAGTTTCAGTCTGTCCATTCTCTTTGCTGCTCCATTTGTGGGATATTTGAGGTGATGGTACGTGGGATGTATTCTATTCCAAATAACACTATTGTTATCTGATGTTTTTAACTTTTTAGGAGGTGGTGGTTGTGGCTGTTGTTGTTGTTGATGTTGTTGTGGCTGTTGTTGTTGTTGGTCACTATCTGAAGCTTCATCAGTGTTTTCCTCGTACTGATGTAGTTCAATTGAACCACTAACAACCTGTGGTAGGAAAGTGTGGTCTGTGTAGTCGTCATGTATGATGTCGTCGTCTATGTCCTCTTCATCAGTGAGTATATCAACACCTGGAGGTACCTGTGTTATTTCAATGGCATTTATTCCTTCAGGTACCGGTTGTTCTTCTATGTAGTTTATGGCTTCTTGAAAGAAGTGGAAGGATTTCACAGGAAAGCTGGGTGGTCTGTCCATGATGATCTACAAAGAAATAAAACAATTATTGATTTAATTCAACTTATGTATACTATACCCACTAATAATATTGTTAACACATTTTTTTTTATTAATAAGACTTTCTGTGGACCATATTTAAATGAGAAATTAATAAAACCTCCCGTGGACCATTTTCTTAAATAAGAAATTAATAAAACTTTGTGTGCACCTTTTTTTTTTTAATAAGAAATTAACAAAACTTCCTGTCAACACATTCTTTTAATAAGAATTGAATAATACCACCTATGGACCATTTAATTTTTTTTTTAATGAGAAATGAATATAAACTTCCTGTGGATGATAAAATGTCAATGCTATAACAGTACAGTACGATGTATCTTTATCCCTCATGGAACAACAGAATGCCGAGTTATACTGTAGTTGGACAGCACTGTATTATTAGTCTGAGGTTACAACAGACTGCTGAGTTATACTGTAGTTAGACAGTGCTGTATTATTAGTCTGAGGTTACAACAGACTGCTGAGTTATACTGTAGTTAGACAGCACTGTATTATTAGTCTGAGGTTACAACAGACTGCTGAGTTATACTGTAGTTAGACAGTGCTGTATTATTAGTCTGAGGTTACAACCAGGGCTCCCACTTTGCCTTTCCAGGATTTCCCCAGACAGATGTCAAAATTTCCCTAGATTGGTCACAATTTCCCCAAAAATATAGAACGTTGTCTTAATGTGTACCACCTCAATTTATTTATTATTTCTACTACTAATTACCATGAAATGTGTAAGTATAGCATTTTATAATGAAATTACCCAAGATCAGTGAAATAAATATAAATTTGCTCCAAAATTCATTTTTATTTCAATTTTCCAATAGATTATCATAATATAATATCAATCCTATAATATAATATAATGGTATTTATCTATCACAAAATGATTGCACTACTGTATATGCTTTAGTAAGGGAAAATAATAACTACTGACTTTCATCCATCACAGAATGGGTGTACAAGTGTAAAAGTTACTGTGCATTCTTTGGTAAGGGAGAAAAATAAAGTTTCCTCCTTCACAGAATTGGTGTACAAATGTATATCCTTTGGTTAATGGAGACTATTTTGTAGTGTTCTCCCTCTTATATCTACATCACCTATAACTCTTACTCTTATTATCACAGAAAGGCTTATAACTTAAATATGGAACCCAGATTTCCCTAGATTTCCCTAAATTTGCCCATTTCCCTAGATTTGTCACTAAAAGTAATGAAATTTCCCAATCTAGTGTAATTTCCCCAAAAAGTGGGAGCCCTGGTTACAACAGACTGCCGAGTTATACTGTAGTCAGACAGTGCTGTATTATTAGCCCAGCAAAACCCAACATGCCTAATTATTTATCTATTTGATTTATATTAGCTGAATACGCTGTATACACCCTAATTAAGAGGTTTATATACTTTATTTCCATATCAACCTCTAAATTTTCTCAAAAATTGCCTGACTACATATGTAGTCATTGGGCACTAGTGGTGGTAAGATGCTGTAGAAATCAAAAGCATTGAATTCCTTTTCCATGTTTATTTTTTACATGCTACTTCATATTCTTTTATCATATTCCTTATAAAACATTCACAGAATTATATAAAAAGCTATTCATAATGTATAATTCAATATTCTTACATACAAAATTACTACTTGTAAATGGAAAGCAAAACTAAATCAAAGTGGGCTTGTTTCAGAGCATGAATCTTTTAGATTTCATGGAATTTTTGAAAGCAATTCCTCAAGTGCATTGACTTAGTGCACTTCCTACACTGAATCCTACAATTCTTCTTACATACAGTGCAGCGACGTACAGGACAACTCTCTGGATAATGGTTACGGTTATCTGTTCTTACGTCTGAAAGGACAGAAAATGAGGGACCAGGTAGTGATTCTGCTCTTGGTCTTGGTTTTGACTGCTTCAGCATTACAGCTACTAAGCTTCTTCGGAAGTCTTTTTGCTTCGTTTCAGCATTTGTGGATAGTTGATACACTCTCCAACTGAATACAGTCATTATGTTTATTGCATTTATAAGCAGAGGCCAGTACCATTTCTTCCCTCTGATTCTTGGTCTGTATTCTGATAGTGCTCTGTCTACAAGATCCACTCCACCCATTCCCTTGTTATATCTTGCAGCAACATTGGGCCGAGGAATCATCTCTGGTTTACTCTTCATCCATCGTTTCACTGGTGTAACAGGATCTACTCCACATGCATTACTACATAAGGTCACTACAGAGTTGTCGTTCCATCTAACCATTTCTACATCTCCACCTGATCTGTAATCATATGTGCCCCTTTCAGTCTTTTTCATAGCTTCTACACCTTTCATTACACATCCTTTCATGCGGTTTACTCTAATAGTACCAGTTGCTCTGTATCCAAGATTTTTCAAACTAGAAACTAGATCATAAGATGTGAAGAAGTTATCAAAATATAAGTGGTGAGAGGCAGGTGTTTCACACACTTTGATACAGTTCATAATAACCCGTGTTCCAAGAGGAACTCCTTGCTTGCCGCGTTCTTTTTCTTTCCCTTCATAAATGGTAACCCTATAAGGCAATCCACATGAACTAGCTATTGTCCAGCATTTATAACCAAACTGAATGGGTTTTCCTCTGATGAACTGCTTGCATGAATGCTTCCCAAAATAAGGTACCATACTCTCATCAATACTAAGGTCTTCATGAAGCACACCAAACATGATCAAAGACTGGTTGAGAATTTCATAGAATGGACTAACTTTTGCCATTTTGTTTGAAGCAAGTGATTGATTATCAGCCACATGGAGAACACTTTTTATCTGCTGAAAACGGTTACGACTCATCGTTTCTGCAAAAGCATGACATGCCAGATCTGGTGATTTACTCCAGTAATCTCTCTCACTTGTCCGAATGTTGTAACCAGAAAGCAGCAATAACCCCAGGAAATTGTGCATCTCAGCTTCACTTATTTGGAAACATGTAATGTTTCTTTCTCTATTAGCATATCTATTTGTTTCACAAACTAGGTGGGTAAGCATGTTTTGGAACACTTTACAAAAAACACTCCACTCAGAAGAGCCAGCAAGATTAGGGCACTTCTTCAGGAGCAACTGTTTTGCACTCTCATGTTTATCCTGAGTTAGGTCATGCTGAGGAATAATATGGCTATGTTTCCATTTAGGTTGACTGCATCTTTGTTTTTTGCTAGATTTGTTAACTTCAATGTCCTCATCAGATTCCTCACACTCGTACATGACATCAACTTCGCCTGCAATCTCTTGTGGCATCTCTCCTGCATCATCTAGGTTATCATCATCCAGCTGTTCTACATCACTACCATCACCGCCAGCTGGTGGACCAGTAATTGCAATATCAACATCTCCTTCTATATCTTCAATGAGGTCTATAGCATCTCTCAGAAACCGCTGAGAAACTATTTTTCTTCCATAAAACTTATTTCTATCCATGTTGTACTCCTGCAAAGGTAAAGGAGATATGTATGATTCAATGTATTATATGTTAATTGAGATGCAAATAGTTAGGGATTGTTCAATAGGTAATGCTGATGTGTATATGTAAGTTCAGTATATCCACTTGAACCAAGACGGATAAAGAGTGGGAAGTGCATCCATAAGCCCAATGACTACATATGTAGTCATTCAAATTCAAACTCACCTAAATAGTAGGAAGATAATGCAGCAGGTCAGCTGATACTTCTATCCACTTGCCGTGATATTCAGGAGGTCACTGAGGAAGTTGTGCGTCCACGTGTCTCCTCTCACTAATACTGCACAAGTTTGAATAGGAAGGTGTGGCTCATGAGAGAAAACTGATAAAAATCAAGTTTTTATCGATCGCAGATCATATGGGTAACTATTTTACTTGATGTTTCTAAGTGTAAATGATAAAGGAGAAGGTATATAAGAAGTGTAAACCCCTGCTTTTAATAAATATTGAAATGCATAAAATTTTGAGGTATTTAAATATCATGACTACATATGTAGTCATTGGGATAGGATGGGCTAATTAGTCTGAGGTTACAACAGACTGCTGAGTTATACTGTAGTGTAGTTAGACAGATCTGTATTATTAGTCTGAGGTTTGGTATTACTAAACAAATCTAGGTTAATCATCTGGTCTCCATAATTATTTTACACCATAAAATAAGTCTACCAGTTACCTAAATGAGGCATGTTAGTTTGTTGTTACCAGTACTACTCTATGTTTATGATGCCGAGTTATGTGTACGACAACACACACATATAATAATATGCTGGGTAAGGGTACAACACACAACAATATGGCTGAAATTAATTAATTGGTAATATAGTAAATTAGTAAATGTACTGTACTATATAGGGTAGTACATATATCCTTGGTGGTGGTAATGATGGCACTGTATTGGTATGATGATGGCTCTGTATTGTCTGAGGAACCATCCTAGATAGATTCTCTTGTTGGTGAATTGCCTCGAAACTGATCCCCTGTTCGTACTACTGAGGGTGTCTGTCTGTTTGTTTTCTGGTATAGTTAGGAAGGAATCAATAGCCTTCCAATTTACCAACAAGACTTATTCAATAATACCAATACACCACTCACCTGACTAAAGTTGGATATTTCTCTGGGCATGTTGGTTGAATCTACGTCCACCAGAAGGGGATCACCGTCACTACCAACCTTAACCACAGCATCATAATCATCTTCATTTTCCTCCTCCTTCACATCATCACTCCACTTTTCCATTTCCAATGGTTCTGGTGGAGGTGTAAGGTGGATCAAACATTACATTTTGTTATACTCTTATTATTACAAACATACCCATGATAACAGTGCAAAATATGACATTACTGTAAATAGGTGTGTAATGTACAAAGAGGATTTACTGTCCTTGGGGTGAGGGGCACGGGGAACACCTCCTCTGTAAGATTTCCCTAGCAAAGGGCTACCTCCTGCATGGAGATAAATGCCTGGTATATATTAAAAAAAAAAAACCCACACACATTCATTACAAACAGTACAATACTCACCCATAACAACATTTGCTGGTCAGTCATCACTTATTAGAAATTTCACCAATGGCATCCCCCAAGGATCTGTACTATCACCCACTCTTTTCAATATATACGTTGTTACAGACGGAGGGTAAAGATACGGTACTGTACTAGTCACTAGACTAGACTTACCCCGACGTTAGCTATCAACAGAATAAAGTAGCACTGGGTGGCAGGTATCTGACTATTAAAGTTATGAATTGTAAGTAAAAGTACAAACCCAGCCTATATGAAAGAATGATAACACAACCCAAAGAGACCGTCCAAACATATACCCAGGTTCGGGTACAATGAATAAGAATGATAGAGAAACTACTCTGACTTTCTATAATATATTGACAATATGAACGAACACAAAGACAAACAATTAACACTGAAAGAATTAATAAATGAAATCAGGATTCCCAACTATGACAGAATATGAGACAGAGTTCCCAGATTAAATAATGCACTTGCAATAATCACTCAATAATAATGGTACGTTAGCACATCACTGGCATATATAATAATAGAACATCAATGCATCACAACATACATGTAATAATATAATAATAGAAATATCAATGCACAAATATATATAATAATAATAATAATAGCAATAGCAATTTATAAGAGAGTGACCCTATCTTACCGTGAGAAGAATGTAGAAGTAAACACAATTATACTTAACAGATATGTATGCGTGTCTCGTCCCGAATCTTACCACACTCACTCACTTACAAAACACACACTAGTTTGCTGTCCCAGTCTCTCAGTATCTGACTCACAAGCTCTACCCCAGCGCTTATATACAGTTGGCTCAAAAAAGAGAAGTGAGCATGTTACAACAAAGTCATAGGCGCGTCTCCGAACTGTTCCGTTAACACAGACTTAGACACACATCACGTACACGCTCCCATATCAACAACTAGTGGAAGTTACTAGAGACAAAAACGGACAACTTCCCCCACAGCCACCTGCAAGAGGGGGGGGGATGCGTACGAATCTAGAAAACATAATAGGCCACGACACTCTCGACCTTTTGACAAAAATACACAAACAAAGAAACCACAACCAGTGTACAAACAATATATCCGATCAGTGATGGATTATGCAAGCCCTGCCTAGGCCTCAAACCTCACTGAGACTTATCTCAACACCCTTCAGACCATACAGAACAGAGCCCTAATGATAATCACAGGCTGCACAGCTACCACACCACCAACCTCACTGAGACTCATGTCAACACCCTTCACACCATATAGAACAGAGCTCTAAAGATAATCACAGGCTGCACAGCTATCACACCTACAGACCACCTACACCACGAAACCAAAGTCCTCAAAATCAAGGACCACCTTGACATGAGAGGCACACAAACACTTGCTGCAGCCTCCACAAACCCACACCATTCACTACACTACATGGCAAAACACCCACACATGCCAAGGAACATCAAACCAACACCCAGTACACGATACCATACACAAATACTATCATCTCTTACACCCTGCCCACCCCAAACCAGTCTCCAGAAACATATCCATACTTAAATCACTCACCAATCCATCCAAACACTCAAAAACAACACCCAGCTGCATGCAATACCTCCTGACATCCACCCATCTGAATCCTCCCTTCCCCATGAGGACAGAGTCCACCTGGCCAGGCTATGATGTGGCCACCACCCAGCCCTTCTGACATATCAGAAAAAGCTGGATGGAGCCATTGTAGATGGCTGTCCAGGATGCAACATAGCACCCCATTCTATTAAGCACATTATGGAAGACTGCAATACATACAACCACACTCACCAACAACACAACATACACTCTATGAGGGCACTGTGGGAAAACCTGGCACAGGCCATGGCCTTCCTAAGGATCTCGGGGCTGCTTGGCCAGACAGCTTGAGGAACTTCAACAAACAGTGCATAACAAGGTATTATTGTATATAGGTGTATAATGTACAGTACACCTATAATTATATCATTTTAATACTCTCGGAATCGGGTGATGCCAATGTAGCATTTTATTATAAAATAATATAAACTTTACGTTCAGGAATGGAGACCACATAGGAGTCCTTATTTACAAAATAATTACCAAAAATTAGCCGTTAGGTGGATTTAGTTCAAATTTGGATGCCATAAAGAGGATGACCACCTCTAAAATGAAGACATAAAATATCAGCTGACAAACACTATTCGGCTACATACTTCAGTCAATTTTTCAAGAGCCTTCGACAAGTGTTGTTGACACAAAACTGCATTTTTCTTTCTTTATCTATTGCTCCATTATGGATTATCATTGAGGATTTGATATCAGTGTTGGATTGAGGCAGGGGTGTGTCATGTCACCATGGTTGTTCAATATCTTTATGGATGGTTGCCTGAGAGAGATGAAGGCAAAGGTGGAGGGCCTGGGGGTGAAACGGAGATTGAATGGAGTAGATTGGTCCTTGGTTGCAAGCTTATTTGCGGATGACACTGTGCTGCTGGCCAAGAGTGAAAGGGAGTTACAGAGGGTGGTGGATGAGTTTCAGTCCGTGTGTAAGCGAAGAAAACTGAAGGTGAATGTTGGTAAGAGTAAGGTGATGGTATTTGAGAGGACCAAAACAGAAGTAATTGACTTTGCTACACCCTATAGAGTAGCTGTACCAACTGGAACGGAATGTGAGATAACTTTAGGGGGTGAGAGGATGGAGGAGGTGAGGGAATTCAAGTATCTGGGAACAGTTCTGTGTAAACATGGAAGTATGGAGGGAGAAATCAGGGAGAGAGCAGTGAGGGGCAGGCAGGTCATAGGTGCGCACCACTGGGGAGGATAATGAAGGGTAAAAGTGTGAGTATGGAAGTGAAAATGGGACTGAAATAGTATAATCCTGCCAACGCTGACATATGCGTTGGAGACATGGACATGGAGTAGGGCTCATCAGTCTAGAATAGGTGCTGTGGAAATGAGTTATCTGAAAGGAGCATGTGGACTTACCAGGTGGGATGGAGAAAGTAATGAGAGTGTGTATGAGAGATGTGGTATGAGTGAGAAGGCAATTGGTATGGCATGTGGAGTGGTTGAGAGAGTTAAATGTAATACACTGAGATGGTTTGGACATGTGGAGAGAATGCAAAGAGTGTAGTTTGTAAAGAAGGTGTATGACAGTGAAGTTGTGGGACCTGGTGTGAGAGGCAGACTTCTGGTTAGATGACAGAATAGAGTGGAAGAGTATGTGAGAGAGAGAAGTGTGAGGAGGGGGAGCAAGTGAGGAGGGAGTGCAGGAACAGGGAAAAAAGGAGACTCTTCTGCTGTGGCCACCCCCTTGGCGGGAGTTCCCGGAAGAAATGAGGCGTCGGAGCTATAGATAGATTGATGGATTTGTTTCTTTGGCTTCCTCATTAAATGATCTACATGACTTAGCATATCACTGAAATTAATAATAAATTCACAGTGACGTGATGTTTGAAAAGTTTTGGAGTAATCTCGACTTCTGCTTGTTATAATAAATTTTTGTAAGTTACTTTTTATAGTTTTGATTATTGCATGACAAGTTTTCCTTTATTTGGTGACTATAGGTACTTCATTCATTAAGCTGGGATTATTCCTTGGTGGAGAAATTGGCACAATAAAAAATTTCTTTTTCCTCATTTCTCGCCCACTAACCATCCCTGTGATATGTGTCCTGACTCACCCCTTACATGCAATGTAAACAATCCCAAGGCAATCCCCAAGAATGTTAATTAAGCATTATCTACAGTATAAGTCTTACACCAATCAATGTCTATATACTCACCATCCCTGTGATGTGCGTCCTGACTCACCCCTTGCATGTAATGTAAACAAACCCAAGGCAATCCCCAAAAGTGTTAATTAAGCATTATCTACAGTATAAGTCTTACACCAATCAATGTCTATATACTCACCATCCTTCACTTCAATTTCATTGTCGTCATCCATGAAACTCTTCATATCAATACAAGTTTTGTCATCAATCTGTAAATAAACATTATTATCAATACATTTGTCATTATCATTACAATTATCATTATCACTTATCATAGTTTAAACAAGACATCTTCTGCAATGTTGGTGTATGTCAAAAAGTATGTAGCCTAAAGTAAACTATAGAGGAAGTACTGCCTGTGGTGATGTGGGCAGTACTTTAAGGGTTTTGGCGCCGCTTCGGTCCCAGCCAATCATTTTCAGTTCTTTAACTGTCCCTCCAATCCTTTTATTTCCTTGGTGCTGTTAATGTGTCCCACCTCTCTATCACCTTTTTCCACTGGTGAAGGCTGGTTCTATCCAGAAATGAGGAATCTGTCATCCTCTACCACACCCGGACCTGTTTTGCCTGTCTCTCTTAAGGTACCGGTAAGTACACACTGCATAAAGTCGCACAACTTTGTCTCAGGGATGTCTGTTGTCTGTCTCAGAAAAATCTAAGTTTGTCTCGCAACAAATCGCTAGACACTGCCTCTGGGTCCTGTACACACCAAGATACTTTGTCCAGCAAAAGTCCCGCAACAATGTCGCTAGACCATTGCGAGATTGTCTCAGGAAAATCTAAATTTGTCGCTAGACAGTCGCAGGACAGTCCAGAGACAAAATTTTGGTTGTATCTGACAAGATACAAGTCGCTCGGTGCGGAGGGTTTTGCCAACGGATGACGGAGTATCATTTAATTATTTTTCTTAAAGTTCGCATTTACAAATGCCATTCTAAACAATTCTTGAGTTTAATCATACTGTGTACTCTAATCTTCTCAGCCTGCGTCCCAAAAATATTTATTCTCTCTATTTAAATATATATCTGGCATCTTTCCCCCTAGATTGGGTAGGCAGCGCTACCGAGGGATTGTTGATCACTGATCAGTGCTCACTGAAGTGTGGGGGTGTAAGGCGTAATACCTTGTATATTATGCACTCGTGAATTTTCATACCTAAGCGTAGCACTGTAATTATATATATATTAGATTCCTTCCGGGTAGCTGGCGAGATTACCCGATTGTGTGGTACAACAAGGGAGGTTACTGTTGATGTGTTCATTGTGTGGTACAACAAGGGAGGTTACTGTTGATGTGTTCATTGTGTGGTACAACAAGGGAGGCAACTGTTGTGTTCATTGTGTGGTACAACAAGGGAGGCAACTGTTGTGTTCATTGTGTGGTACAACAAGGGAGGTTACTGTTGATGTGTTCATTGTGTGGTACAACAAGGGAGGTTACTGTTGATGTGTTCATTGTGTGGTACAAGGGAGGTTACTGTTGATGTGTTCATTGTGTGGTACAACAAGGGAGGTTACTGTTGATGTGTTCATTGTGTGGTACAACAAGGGAGGCAACTGTTGATGTGTTCATTGTGTGGTACAACAAGGGAGGTTACTGTTGATGTGTTCATTGGTACTGTTAATGGATTCATTGTGTGGTACAACTGTTAATGGGTTGATTGGTACTGTTAATGGGTTCATTGTGTGGTACAACTGTTAATGGGTTGATTGGTACTGTTAATGGGTTCATTGGTACTGTTAATGGATTCATTGTGTGGTACAACTGTTAATGGGTTCATTGGTACTGTTAATGTGTTCATTGGTACTGTTAATGGGTTCATTGGTACTGTTAATGGGTTCATTGCGTGGTACAACTGTTAATGGGTTCATTGGTACTGTTAATGGATTCATTGTGTGGTACAACTGTTAATGGGTTGATTGGTACTGTTAATGGATTCATTGTGTGGTACAACTGTTAATGGGTTCATTGGTACTGTTAATGTGTTCATTGGTACTGTTAATGGGTTCATTGGTACTGTTAATGGGTTCATTGGTACTGTTAATGGGTTCACTGGTACTGTTAATGGGTTCACTGGTACTGTTAATGGGTTCATTGGTACTGTTAATGGGTTCATTGTGTGGTACAACTGTTAATGGGTTCATTGGTACTGTTAATGGGTTCATTGGTACTGTTAATGGGTTCATTGGTACTGTTAATGGGTTCATTGTGTGGTACAACTGTTAATGGGTTCATTGGTACTGTTAATGGGTTCATTGGTACTGTTGATGTGTTCATTGGTACTGTTAATGGGTTCATTGTGTGGTACAACTGTTAATGGGTTCATTGGTACTGTTCATGGGTTCATTGGTACTGTTAATGTGTTCATTGGTACTGTTAATGGGTTCATTGTGTGGTACAACTGTTAATGGGTTCATTGGTACTGTTAATGGGTTCATTGGTACTGTTAATGGGTTTTCTATTTCCTTCCTGCTTGCTGTCTCACCTCTCTATCACCTTTTTCTGGAGCTATATGACCTTGCTGTTATGGCACCTAATATCAATCAATCAATCAATCATTGGCTTGGGGGTACATTGCCTTTGAGCCAGTTGTCTACTCTTCTGTTGCCTTCAAAATAACAGATTTCACTATTCCCCTGGCTCCCTTTTTGGGGTCCGAGTATCTACACAACTTCAGTCAACCGGACCAGGGACCACTCAGCCAGAGAGTCTGGGGAACTACAACTACAAAAACAAAACAATAACCACAACTACAATAATAACAACCTACCCCTGAAGTGAAAGAGTTGTGTTGTGGTGGTTTCTGAGGTGATTTCATGCTGGTGTGTTTGGACGACTTCTTCCTCCCCTGACCAGACCTTGACTCTCCTGTAATACCAAAACACATTATATTATTACTATGAGTAACTGTATATTATATTATATTAGTTAATATGGCTATTGGTGGGGGGGAGTCTCCGGGCTGCCCTGTACAGGGAGTGGGAAAGAGGGAGTGTATGAGAATAACTACCGTGAATGTGAATGGAATGACAGATGCGACCAAGAGACGAGAGATTGTAGAATGTTTCAAGAAAGGAAGAGTGGATGTGATGGGAGTGACGGAGACACATGTGAAAGGATGTGGAGTGGTTGAGTGTAAGGAGGAAAGGGAGAGTGGACTGTGGGAGGGAATGGAAGGAGGAGTAGTATGGACGGGTATGAACGAAAAGAGTAAAGGAAGAGGGAAGGAAGGGTGTGCGCTGTTGGTGTCTCCGTGGGTGTGGAAGGGAGTGGATGGACATGGGTGGAATGGATCAAGAATAGTATGGATGACTGGAAAGATTGGGATGGTAAAGTATGCGTGGGTGTGTGCTTATGCACCAGTGAATGAAAAGAGTAAGACAGGGAGAGAGAAGATGAGAGTGTTTTGGGAGGAGTTGAATTCATGTCTGAGAGGGATTGATAATAGAAGGAGAGTGGTGACGATGGGAGACATGAATGGAAAGGTGGGAGGTGAGGAAGTGGGGAGTGTTGTGGGTAAATGGGGTGTTGAAGGAATAAATGAGAATGGTGAGTATCTGGTGGATGTCTGTGCTGAGAGGGGGCTGTTCTTGGCGAACACCTTCTTTCAGCACAAGATGATCCACAGGTATACATGGAAGAGAAGGGATGAGAGAGGAGAGCAAAAGAGTTTGATTGATTATGTGGCAGTGGATGAAAGGTTGAGGAAGGATGTGTATGATGCAAAAGTGGTGAGAGGAATGGTCCATTGCTCCGACCATTTTGCGGTGTTGGTGAGGATGAAGGTTAGGGTTAAGTGGGAGTATAGTAGGAGGGATGAAGGGGTAAGGAACAGGAGAGAGGTGGCTAGTGGGATATTAGATGTAGCAGAGCATATGGAGGAATATAGGAGGAGGGTGGGTGAGGTGCTGGGGGATGCAAGGATGGGGATAGGGGAGGGAGTGGGAGTGAATGCTGTGTATGAAGTGTTTAAGACAATAGTATTGAGGACAGCAGAAGAGGTAGTGGGATATAAGACACAGAAGAGGGGAAAGAAAGGGAGTGCTTGGTGGACAGAAGAAGTGAAAGATGCCGTAGAGAAGAAAAGGAAGGCGTATAGGAGGACATTACAGAGGAATGTGTCAGAAGAAGTGAGAGAGAGATGGAAGAGAGAATATAATGTATGTAAGAGACAAGTGAAAAGGATGGTGAGTGAGAGTAAAAGGAGAGTGGATGAGGAGTTTGGCAGGAAACAGAGTGAAAAGTTTAAAGAGAACAAGAAATTATTCTGGAAGGAGGTGAAGAGAGAAAGAGGAGAAGGAAAGTCTGGTAGCTTGAGAATGAAGAGAGAAGATGGAGTTACTGTGAATGGAAGGGAGGAAGTGAAAGAAGTGTGGAAGAGACATTTTGATGGTCTGATGAATGGGGGGACGGGAGGGGAGGCGGTGGTGACATGCATGGGGATGGAGGCAGGTGGTAGACGACAGGATGTACAGGGAGAATTATACTGGGGGTCACGTGACCTACACTACATATGACCAGGCTCTAATCTCCCTTAATCTACCCTCACTGACAGAGATACCAACGTGACCTCCAGACTTTTGGTGAAAAGTTGCTGCTACACCCTAGACTCCATCCACTCCTGCCCCCCACCCTACCCCCTCCATCTAGGGCAGCCCGTTACTATAACAAACTGAAACCTATTAAAACAAGAACGGACAGATATAAAAATAGTCCCATTCCCACCATTGTAAATATAATAAATAAGTAATCATCCACTCTATACATGTATCATCTTTGTATATATATTACACATCTCACTTTATTCATCCATTATGTCCATTTATTATGCATGTATATTTTCAGCCCCAGGGCTGCACTCTGTTCAATAAACCGTTTATTATTATTATTATTATTACAAACACACACTTTCCTTTACCTTTGTTCTAGCCACACACACACTTACCATTGGTCATATTATAATAGTTTTCTCTTACATCAATATGACACACAAACACACACATACACACACACTTATCGTTGGTCATATTGTAATAGTTTTCTCTTACATCAATACGACACACACACACTTCCCATTCGTCATATTATAATAATATATATATATATATGAGAGTATAAAGATTCTCACCTGGTGCAATGATGGCAGGTTCATGCTGTGAATTAGAATATTCCAAGGTCCTCTTGACTCCTGTTACCTCGGTCGCCACTGTTGAATCACCTGCAATTAATTTTATAAATGTGTTAGAGAGAGAGGAATATTTTACTTTGAAATCACTCCTGTTATTGATTATAATAGTGAATTTAACCTTCACATATCCTACAAACTAAGTTCTTATTTTGGAACATTATAACTTCACTTCACTACATCAAAAGAGTCAATACCTTACCTTGTGCAGTTGAAGTGTGGCCATGGTCAGGGTGGACAGCAGCTAATTCCAAGGACCTCTTGACCCTTCTTTCTTCGGTCATCAATGTTGAGTCATCTGTAATGAATTTTATCAATGTGATAATACGATGAGAGAGAGAGAGAGAGAGAGAGAGGCAGTCATTACTCAGGTACAATGATAATCCTTCTTGGATGAGGGTCAAGGCCCTTGGGAATGCACATATAAAGAGTGTCTCACAGCCCACACACAAATAGGTAAAAAATAGGTATATAATGTAAACATATACAATAACAAAGAGTAAAATAATAATAATATTAATAAAGACATGGGCAGGCAGACTTGCACACAGAAAGAAAGAATGGATAAGAAGAGGCTGGTCACATGTCTATAGGGAATGAGAATAGAGTCACCTGTCCATAGCCAGTAATCTGCATTAATTGCTGGAACACTGCCTCCCTCAATTATCACCTTCCACGTGCTAAACATTCCTTTTGTGTATATATATATACATATATATATGGCACCTGGCCTAATGCAATATCGAATACTATATATATACTATAATACCAGCACCATCATAATCCAGGTGATCGTCAAGATCGTTGTCCACATCCTCCTCATCCTCGTCCTCGACTGTGTCATCTTTGGATAACTCCTTCTGCTGATCAATGATGTACCGGAGATAGGTGCCTTGAGAAACTGACATAATGTCAACAAAATCCTCCAAGTGTTTGATTTTGCATGGGTCAATAGTGTGCACTGTAGGGTACTTAAGAGGCAGTGTGACTTTTGAGAGGTTGAACAGAGATGGGCGGTAACCTGCATTACCCTTTTGTAGGCGAACAGAACCCAGCGGGCCACCGTAGTCCATGGCCAGCTGGTACCCCTCACAAAAGTTCAGCCTAAAAGCAAACTGCCTCGCATCCTTAAAGCTGTAAGGCTGACGAGGCTTCCGTACAGTAACGTACTTCTGCAGCACATCAACGTCTAAAAAATCAGACCTACACATAACAATCACTTCCTGCCTTTCAACTGTAGCCCCACTGATGGCAATACAGTAGCCTCTGAAATCAGTGATATCACCTTTCACCTTTATTGATTTTTCAATATTGCCAAATGATCTGTTGCAGGCCATGTAACTATGCCCGGGCACTAGGTAATAGTGGTCAATGTTGTGCAATCGACAACCATGGAGCTCGCGGAGATACATCACTGTAAGATTTTTATTTTTATTTTGGCCGCCACAGTTATCGCTCACAACTTTTAACTCTGAAAAATCACCACTAGCAAACTCGTTGTCTATCCACTTTAGTAAACAGGAAGGAAGCAATCTCCACACTGCCAAGCCCCCCATTAACTTCGTCCCATACAAAGAAACTTGACTTTTGTTTCTTTAAGTCATGTATACACAAATTGTACATCCACAACTTTCTCTTATAATAGGCAACATTGCTAGACATTCGAGGCACAGGTAAGGTTTGTTGTAAATCAATACAGATACACCGAACTCTGGGGTTTATGTCAGCCCCCAACCCCTTCATGAGATGCTGGCCATGCCGGGCCAGGTCAAGGTGTTTTTTACTACTCTCCTTAAATTCAGCCTTGGCCTCAGGATCGGCTTTTTCAATTGCCAATCTGAATGAATCACAACGTGTGCAGGTGTCGGTCATGGGAGGCTTAAACTCTAAATTCAACCCTCTAAATTTCTTGTGGTAAAAGCTTAATTTCACTCGCATTTCATCACTATAGTGCTCCTCCATCCACAATAGGTACAGGCGGTACATTTTTTTAATGTTTAAATGTCCCTCCAAATACCGCATGTGTGGTGATTTGGCTCGTGTGTAATGACTGGACACTGAGGGAAACGAGTGAATGTGCTGTAGTACCCTGTTGATAACCTCACGCCTCACTATAACGCCAGGTGGGTGGCGGCCTCTTTGATCACCCCGGGGACTGCCAGTGCTGCTCATTGACACCAATGCCATCTTCACTCGGGCCTCTGAGATCCCTAAAATGCTGAGGAAGCCCATCTTACAAAGGGAGTAGCTGACCTGGCCATGGGAGAGGGTGTATTGTAAAGTGACAGAACGCCGCCTTGCTGCATTAGGATTCTGCACTGGCCTGCGTATCTTCACAGGTACCTGCACAACGTATTTCTGCAGAAACGCATTTTGTAATGCAAAGTCACCTATCTGCCAAAAACTACTATGCTCACATAAGCTTCACCTCGATTGCGTTGCCTTTTCACAATATTTTGCTTTATGGAAGAGAAAGCAAGATAAACAACTTTTAATGGCCAAACAGATGCAGTAAACCAAACAGTAGACAATATAATGGTGATGGGACCTTGTGGCTTACACTCGTGTTGTAATATAATTAATTATAATTGTGATAATGAATCAGTGCCAAAACATTAGAATTACACTTCATGAGAGTGAGGGACAGGAAGAAACCAGGCAGAGAATGAGTAAATCCAACACTATTGTTTTGTTATGGAGTCCTGCTACAGTTCATTGCTACTTACCCAAATATGGTAAATTTCTACATTACTAGGTCATGAAATCGAATCATAAATGTATATGAATTTCATGATAAACTATACTGCATTCATTATCTGGTTTTGAAAGATAATGGTGGTAAGTGGAGACAAGTAGGCCTAACTTAAACCTCCAGTGCTGTTTTGTTTTGGCAACTTATAATGACCTATTGAATTTATCAAGGGACCAGTACTCAGCTTATTATGTCTGCAACTAAGCTTTATGAGGTTGTTGTTTAAGGTAGGCTACTATACAAGCTACTTTAAAATATCACGATCATAAATTCTCAAACTAGGATGCTACTTAAATTTTTACCATCCAAGATCCCCATACCATGGCCAATATTTATCTGTGAATAAACTGTCAGCCTGGAATCACATACAGTATAATTATGTCATCCAAACTTAGTTTAAGCATATGGTAGAAAAATATTACAATACATTCCAGAATGCCTCTTTACCACGGGAGTACATTCCCTTCAAAATTTACAATGAACAAAAAGGAAGTACTGTAAAAGTAATGTTTAAATTTCTTACAAATTAATTGACATGCAAAATAATTTTTATGTGCATTCCTCATAATGTTTCCAGTACAAATTGAACTCTAATATATTTTTTGGAAACATGGCAGGCCAGTGTCAGGCTTGAGGTAAGGGTGACCAGATATCTAACAGATATGTTGGTTGTGACCTGTGTGAAGAATGGTTTCATGAGATACAGTATGTGTGTATCTGCGAAATGTGAAGGATGTTGATGTAAAAAATGTAAACTGGCTGTGCCCTGAGTGTAATGCTGATGCAATTTGCTGTTACAAAGAATATGGAATTTTGAGAGAATGATGCAAAGTTTGAAAAAATTAATGCAATGCTCATACACCCACGGAAAAAAAAAATGAAAGATAAAAGTCAGCTAGCCTAGTAGTACTGAAGTCCTGTCTAAGCTGGTGGTGAATGGTGAGGCTCTGTATGGATGAATTCAAGGTTGAAATAATTGCTAACATGATAAACATACAAACACATTCTATGAGGAATGCTAATGTGAATCTGGAGTGTGGTGCTAGTAGCAGGAGCAATGAAAAGAACAAGAATTTGCAAATTGGCCAGGTACATGATTAGACAAGTATAACAGAGTAACATGGACATATGGAGAAGAGAAAGATTGTATATTCAAGCAGAACAGAGATCCTGCCATACGAGTATGTAGTAAATGCAGTGGGGAGCACGAAACATGAAAATGTACAAATGTGAGCCATAAAGTATATAAATTGTAGAGGCAGTCTAAGGATGAGACTAATGAAAAATTCAAGGAGATAAATGACCATGGCTATTAACAATGCCAGTCATAGTAACTACAGGAATATAAAATTTGCTCTTGTTAATATACAATCATATAGAAACAACACTATTCAAACTGGGGAATTAATCAGGGAATGTGAGCTTGATGTTTAGACCAAGGGTGTGCCTCAAGAGTGTGTCTTAGGATCAATAATTTTCTGATATTTTACCCTCTTGTCCTACTTGCTGCAAGAGCATGGAGTAGGTTTTATACTATTTGTTGATGACATACAATTTTACTACCAAGGATGATGGTAGATATAAAACACTGGATGAATGGTAAACAATTAAAAATTAGTTACAGAAAAACTGAAAGAATTGTAATTGGGAAAAAAAGGTAATGTGAGGAGACTGGGAGAATTGCAGTCTTAATATCAGAAGTCACAGTATCCCCAGTCAGAGCCGTGAACAGGGAAAAGCTTAATGACCACTGCTATGAGGCTTTGCATTTGCAACATTGTGAGCAAGGTTGCGAGGACGTTTTGGCTTTGATGACAAAGCTGCTGCTGGGCGACGACCTTTACCAATGGGGGCTGCTCCTCTCGACATTCCAGGGGACCTCCTTGCAATGGAAGCTGGTTGGTAAGGAATCTTGCCATGACCAGCTCCACCATATCTGACTGATGACCCTGCACAATTCAGCAGGCTGTTCAGCTGATTTGCAGTTTTTATAGAATTGACTGAAAAAATCTTTGTAGGGCCTGTCCAGTTCCTGAATTCTATAGAGACTAGTTTTTTCTGTTAGTGCCTCTGCCACTACTTTTAACTCAGCAGTTAGGTCATCAGTATTTCTTCTAAAAATAGAGGTTGATCTTGTTTAATGGCCTGGATCATGTTACAAATCCAGTGGCTTGCCAACAGCTAAGGTTGCCAACCACTGTCAACTACTGCTGGTAGACACAAAGATTTGGGGCACTGCAGTCATGCCATAGTCTGCACATGCAAGCTGATGTTTACAGAGGGCTCCATTCTGCCCTTTCACACAAGTGCACAACCAACGGTTAGGTCTACTTCATACATCTGGGTTTGATCAGAATGGCTTTCCACTGAGTACAGTCCTCCACCATTAGATATTACTCCATGTACTGCTGTCTTGTCAACAGTGATGTACTTCACCCGTCGTTGGCGCAGTGCTACATCAACCAGCCGCTGTCTCATGTAGCAATCAAAGATTTCTACCATGAAAATCAGCAGCAGAAAACTAGTATAGATATTGCATCACAAAGCACTTGAAATACCGTACAATATTGATTTTTTTTAATTATTATCTTCACTTTGTTTCACTTTGTTTGGAAAATATTCTAGGCCCTGCTCCACCAGCAGATGGTGCTCCACAGTGCCTCCCTCAATATTCTAGACCCTGCTCCACCAGCAGATGGTGCTCCACAGTGCCTCCCTCAATATTCTAGACCAGTGGTTCTTAACCTGGGTTCGATCGAACCCCAGGGGTTCGGTGAGTCAGTTTCAGGGGTTCGGCGGTTTGGTTCACCCCAACTACAACAGAGCCAGGTTCAACAGCAACTCTTCAGAACAACAACGCTCTCAACGTTTTGGTGTCACCAAATCGTAGCGTACCCTCTTATTGCTAAGAAAGCCCTCGAGATACTGATACCGTTTGTTACAACATATCTTTCCGAGCAGTCCTTTTCGAAGATGGTAGACATAAAAACGAGGAAAAGGAACAAACTTTGTTGCGAAAATGATATGAGAGTGGCACTTGCCAAGGTGAAGCCGCACATTTCTGAAATTGTCTCTGAGAGGCAACAGCAAAAGTCACATTGATTTGCAGTAAATATTCATTATGCTTTTGTCTTTGTGTGAAATTCATGTTTTGTTGGTTTTGTTCTTTGAACACAGTGATTTTGTGTGCAAATGATGCATGGTACAGTTTGTGCACTAATACAGTATATAGTTATATATAAATATGTTTTGCATCTGAGAAAAAAAAGCACATTTTATTTGTCCAACTACGAAGGGTTCGATGAATGCATGTATGGAACTTGTGGGGTTCAGTACCTCCAACAAGGTTAAGAACCACTGTTCTAGACCCTGCTCCACCAGCAGATGGTGCTCCACAGTGCCTCCCTCAATATTAGTAAACACTATAATTACTTTTAATTCATCTATGCTTATTAATACATACTACATCTACTTTGTTCTATTTTCCTAAAACTTCAATAATAATGCTTTACAGTACCTTGCACAAAATACTTCTCAAATTTTATTTTTGTATTTGATGAAACTCTGAGCTGGGTGAGACCCTCTGCTGCTCCGAGGGAGTGGTTGTGTTGCCCTTTGATCTCCACAAAACATGGATACTTCCTAATGTATTCAGGAGACCTTTTGTGAATAAGTCTGATGGTGACATCCATGAACACTCTGCAACTGTATAAATGAGTTCAGTAAGTAGGCCTAGCCTATATACTGTACTAAATAATTATTTAATTGCATTAGCCTAACTTCATAACTGTACAGTATATCATAATGTGAAACTTTATTACCTAACGTTACAGAGTGCAAAATGCTGCTAAAAGATTGCAGGAAACAATCCATTATCAACAGTGAGCATTGGCTGGCCTACAGTATATATATTTTTTGTTGGACTTATTTGTACACAATTGCATCTACAGCAGTTTTTTTTTCTGTAAGTTTAGGCAACACACCACAATACTGTACAGTAGGCTACAATACATCACTAGGGTTAACACTTTCTGTAAATATTTATTATTCCAAGAACAAAGTTAGTACTGTACTAGAAACAGTTACTGGTTATAAACACATACCAGTTCCTTACCCCACCAATCATTGAAGGGGACCTAGGACTGAGTAAATGTCCTAGGTTAGGTCATAAAAATGTAGTCCAGTATATACCATGTACAGTCATGGGTGATAGTGGTGGACCAGGGTCCAAGGAGTGTTGGAGAGCAACTGAACCGAGTTAAAAAAAGTGAGTGTTCTAAACCTCTCTCAACGTTGAGAATGGTTTGGAAAATTCACTTGTTTGAACTCTGTTCAGTTGCTCTCCATCACTCCTTGGATCCTGGTCCTCTACTATCAGCTTTGGCTGTACACCTTTATCTTTTCCTCTTTACATTGGTTACTTAAATTCAATGAGATTTGGCATCTCTTTTATTTAATTGGAGGTGATATTAGACTACTGCACCATCAAGAAATTGTTATCCAATACTTAACAACTAACATAACTAAGTTATATGTTTGCATTATATAACTCTATTGAGATCAAAACATTTTGGTATTTATTGAAAGAATTACCGTTTTGTAGCAGTGTTGCCAGATCCGGCTAGGTCCCAGTATTTTGCCCAGGTCATTTCCTGTACTTTACCACGGTTATTTTCCAGTAGTTTGCCCAGGTTAGGTCCCGGTAGTTTGCCGAAGTTAGGTCCCGGTAGTCTGCTGTGGTCTAGGTTAGGTTAGGTAAAGTCAGGTAAGGTCAGGCTAATTTCAAAATGCCTCAGAAATTAGTCTCAGAATGGTCTAAATAAGTGGGTAATGAAGGTAGAACAACCGTACGTGATAACGGTAATTCTTTCAATATTTACCCAGCAAACATATCAATCTTTGCCAAATGTGCAGTACAGTTACTGTACTTATAATCACATACAGTACATTCGGTAAAAATTGATAGAATTACCATTATTGCGTACGGTTTTTCTACCTTCATTACCTACTTATTTAGACAATTCTAAGACTATTTTCTTCTATGGCATTTCCTCCGCAAATGCCCCATTTCAAATGAAATTAGCCTGACCTTACCTGACCTTACCCAACCCAACCTAGACCGCAACAGTCTACCGCAACCTAACCTGGGTAAACTACCGGGACTTAACCTGGGCAAACTACCGGGACTTAACCTGGGCAAACTACCGGGATCTAACTTGGGCAAACTTCCGAGAAATAACCGCGGTAAAGTACAGGAAATAACTGGGGCATAATACTGGGACCTAGCTGGATCTGGCTACACTGCTACAAAACGGTAATTCTTTCAATAAATACCGTACATTCCCCTAAAATTGCTTACGGTTTTTCTTCCTTCATTACCCACTTAGACCATTCTATGACTATTTTCTTCTATGGCATTTCCTCCACAAATGCCCCATTTCCAAGATAAGGTATATTCAAATGGGGTATTTTGAAATTAGCCTGACCTAACCTAACCTAACCTAACCTAGACCGCATCAGACTACCAGGACCTAACCTGGGCAAACTACCGGGACCTAACCTGGGCAAACTACTGGAAAATAACCGTGATAAATTACAGGAAATGACCGGGTCAAAATACTGGGACCTAGCCTGATCTGGCAACACTGGTACAAAAGGGTAACTTTCAATAAATACCCACTTTACTCAGTACAGTAATAATAGTGCTAGGCTATACGCCTTCTAAAAGTACTCCATACAAGTTAAGTGTACTTACCCTGTTGAAGTTTTAATAACACCTTTGTGCTTCATGCCATGAACGCATATTAGTTTTTGTTTAAATACTTTTCTTACACCAACACGGCTCGATTTATACACGTTGAAGCACTGTTTATTTTTTATACAAAATATTTTTTTCCATCGTTGAAACTCTTCCTTGCACTTCACATTGGTTCTGAGTCTTACACACTGTTGGTCATTCAGAATTTCAATATTTGTAAAGCCATCTCCTTCAAAGTCCAAGAATAAATCCATGATGAGACGTCAATCAGTCTGATATCACAGTTATCACTGTAGCTTGGCGATGATGAAGAAATAATAAAGTGGAGCTTATAGTGCTTTAATTAGTTTCAAGTTTCAAATTATGGGTCCCACAGAGGGCCACTCATGGGCAGCATAATATGCGGGGGATTTAGGGATCCAGGGGAGGATTAGGAAGGGGGTTAGGATGAGGGTGGATTGGGTCAGACCGTCAGGGGTACTCAGGACTGGCACCATAATTCTGTGTTATGGTTCAGCGACTCAGCGTAGTGTAGTCTCACAAATGATTCTGGGAATTTCCTTAAAAATTTCCTTAGACTGAACCATATTTCCTCGGACAATTTTCTTAGATGGAGCTCTATTTCCTCAAACTCTTCCGTGAAAATATTTTATTTATGTAAATTTCAAAGGCATATAATAACGAAAGAAAATCGCATTGATGACATATTCATTTAAAAAAATAAAACTTCTCTTTCTGATTAGTGTGTAAACTTTTCACACAGAATATTTTGTCACTGTTCATCAGTTGCATTGCTTTCAATTTGTTCAAGTGCCCTTCTCAGATTATCATTCCATGGCAACTGGTGTGCGGAAATTCCATCTTTCCTCAGGGCATTTTTAACGTGAAGTAAACTTACAAGACTGGTGGTCTTAAAATGAATTTCTTGTTTCAGTCTTGATTAGTTTCAGCCGACTAAAAATGCGCTCAACAGCAGCATTTGAGTGAGGTAGTGCCAGGGCACAGCCAACCACGGTATAATAACTATAGTCATTATACCGTGCAGCCAACTATCTTACACAGTTAGGAAATTTGGGTTGACCAATACCATGCTCCTTCTTCAGACTTAGTTGCTTTTTCCAAAACTGAGCAGATCAGATGACTTTCGGTCACACATTTCATTTAGGAAAGGAAAAGCCTGAAACAGTTCTCCGAGACTGTTTGGTTTCATACTCAATGCATTTGCTAGGATAAAAAAAGACAACAGCTTGTACTTCTCTGTATGGAACCTGGATCGTATCTGACCTTATGAATTCAATAAGAAATGCAACTTTTCTTAAACTTGGTCATACCTTCAAGATCTTTACTAACCACAGAATATGCTAGAGTATCAGTAGTATCTATGCCAACATATATTTGATTTACTGGTACAAGCATTTCATCTGTACGAAATCACTCATAACATTTATAAGTAGATTTTTCACTTCATCATGGAGGCAATGCAACATTGGGGTTGTACTCTGGAATAATGTGTTGAAATCATTTGCTCGATATGCAGCTAAACATGCAGAAATTGTAGTTGAGCTTTGACAAACACATTTCGTAAGCATTGAAGTATGCTATCTGTTACATATGAAGGGTCTCGTTTGTCATTAATCAAAGCTGTGAAATATGTCAGTAGGCTACATCCCACTGCTCAAGCTGGCGAGCGACACATGCCTTCAGAGTGTTTGACCTACGGCCAACATTCTCTTAGGTGATATATCCAAGGCGGCTTGAAATTCTTCTAATTCATATCTTCTCAGGCTAGATCTACTTACCCGGGATTTATCGTTTTCGCTTTTCATATTAATAATTAGTCACATGAACAAAATTTCTCTAAAATACTGCAAATTTCCTCAACTTATTCCACGTTGAAGCCCCAGATTTCTTTAGAATTTCCCTAAAAAAAATCATTCCCTCTGCATTGAAAATATGATTCAATGTACATTATAGAACATCACATAAATATTGCAATCATGATAAAACTTAAGATGAAATAAATAAGGCCTCTTTGGTCCGAAAAAGATATTAGGCTACCACTCCCTCCGACGCTCACCGCCATTTGACAACACAAGTTAAAATAGTTTTTATCAGTATTCATTGTACGTTACTGAGATCACACACAGCATACTTTATAGAACATAATATACTCAAAATTATATTTTCTATCTCTGGTGTAATTTAATGATATACGTCGCGATACACCCTGTATATATATATATATAAAACTCGTGCATTCCAATACTGAGACAACAGACTATTTTATCATTATACTTAGATAATAATGCATTAATATTTAATACTACTTGATGCGCAGCTCTGATAATAAAAAAAAAAACATTGCCAGAGTCTACTGAAATTTCAATTCTTTTCGTTACTTTTCATAAAATATAAGTTATACGATGGCTAGAGACACCGTACTTGAGAGTAATTATAGGCTAGGATTTATTCTCTATATTTTAGCAATAAAAATTTCTTCCTACAATGTTTATTTAAGAAAATAGTACAATTCTGGGCATTTCATCGAGGATGGGCCATATTCGACCGACGTCGGATGTTTTAGGGTTAAGGGGAGAGTCTCTTGTTGGTAAATTGGAAGGCTACTAATTCCTCCTAACTATACCAGAAAACAGACACCCTCAGTTGTACTATTAGGGGAATTGTTTTGAGGCACAGTTTGGACAAATCAGGGACCTGCCAATTCACCAACACGAGAATCTCCCTTTAAACCTATCATAGCATTTGTTACATAAACAGGTCATATTCCAAAACATTTGTGGTACATACAATGGCATGGTACCAGTACAATGAGTCCATAGACAAACAACAGAGCCATCGTACAGTATCACACCATCGTCGACACCATGGATGTTCTTGCACATGACCCTATGTTTTAAATGTTTTCAGCAGTTTACAGTATTATTGGGCAGATGTGGCACTGAGAATGACACATCTTCACTATTTTATTTTATTCCTCTTGACAGTATATACAACCAAGGCCACTTACTGATTCTAGTCATAACATATTTCAACCTCTTTCTTTTCAGACACACATGTATAAAGTTGGGTAGACATTGGTATGGACTGAGTAGGTGTTGTTTGTAAACTCTCTTTCATTTCTTCTGTTTGCTTTGGTCCAGAAAGAGGCAGTATTGTTTGTAAACTTTCTTTCATTTCTTCTGTTTGCTCTGGTCCAGAAAGAGGCAGTGTTGTTTGTAAACTCTCTTTCATTTCTTCTGTTTGCTCTGGTCCAGAAAGAGGCAGTATTGTTTGTAAGCTCTCTTTCATTTCTTCTGTTTGCTTTGGTCCAGAAAGAGGCAGTATTGTTTGTAAACTATCTTTCATTTCTTCTGTTTGCTCTGGTCCAGAAAGAGGCAGTATTGTTTGTAAACTATCTTTCATTTCTTCTGTTTGCTCTGGTCCAGGGAGAGGCAGTATTGTTTGTAAACTATCTTTCAATTGTTCTGTTTGCTCTGGTTCAGGGAGAGGCAGTATTATTTGCAAACCTGTCATTGTATGTTCTGTTTGGTTTGGTACAGTGAGGGGTAGTGTTCTACACACACTTGTCATTGTATGTTCTGTTTGGTTTGGTACAGTGACGGGTAGTGTTCTACACACACCTGTCATTGTATGTTCTGTTTGGTTTGGTACAGTGACGGGTAGTGTTCTACACACACCTGCCATCATTTCATCTGTTTGATTTGGTACAGTGATGGGTAGTGTTCTACGTAAACCTGTCATTGTATGTTCTGTTTGGTTTGGTACAGTGAGGGGTAGTGAAGTTCTCGTTATCTGTTTTATGTGCTTTGGTTCCGAGTGCCTGTATGGGGAAATCATTAGGTAGTATCTGGCAATGGAACGCTTGAACTCCAATAAAGGTGTTTGAGTACCAGACACGATATTACTGAGTATCCAAGCATTCACTACTGCAATGTCAACACAATTTGTGAACAAGTTGAAGTACCATTTTTTCCCTCTAATACCAATGCGATATTTCTGTATTAACCAATCAAGGTGCTCCACTCCTCCCATATGTTTCTTATATTTAACAATGAGATTTGGTTGAGTGATATTTATCATCTTTTTCTGTTTGTTACACAGTTGTTTAGCAGAACCAATTGGAGTTATGGACTGATGATTACTACCAATAGTGACTATGTTATTGTCATGCCACTTTACAAACAGAATCTCATTTTTCTCATCGAATCTGTAATCAAACTCACCACGTACTTTCTGTTTAATGTCTTTGTCACTTT
This sequence comes from Petrolisthes cinctipes, assembly GCA_033782935.1. Taxonomy (NCBI): domain Eukaryota; kingdom Metazoa; phylum Arthropoda; class Malacostraca; order Decapoda; family Porcellanidae; genus Petrolisthes; species Petrolisthes cinctipes. The sequence continues at coordinate 232,420 of JAWQEG010004465.1, forward strand.
CCAGAGGGCACTTGGTAGTTCGATTCGCTCGTGTAGTTCCCGTGACTCGGATACCAAGATGCTTCATGTCAGCCAGCAACTTGTGACTTGTGAAGAAGTCATCCACATAAATCTCATGATCACTGGGAATCTCCAAGTGTTGAATCATATCCACAACAACACTACTTCCAAGGCTTTCCTCCAGTATGTCTTTGGTGTTCATCTCATCCTTGCCTTGGTATAGGTTCATTTGGTAACAGAAGCCTGTATTTCCACAGCACAACATCCACTGCTTGAAACCAAAACAAATCGGCTTGCCTCGTATAAATTGTTTGAGGCCGTGCTTTCCGTAACATTTCACAACTTGCTTATCGATGGACAATTCTCTTGAAAATATCCCAAATTCTTTGAATTTTCTATTTAGGTAATCCAATACAGGCCTCAGTTTGAATGCTTTGTCTGTCTTGTTCTGTGAGGCTTTCTTATTATTCACAAAATGAAGATATCTTTTCATTTGCATGAACCTTTTTCTTGGCATGACATTCCTTATCATAGGTGTATCAAAATCTTCATCCAAACTCCAATAGTGATGTTCACTTGGTAACTTGTGATAGCCAGTATAGAGTAATATTCCCAGGAAATTCCTTAGACAATCGGGTGTAACTCGAAAATTAGGATTATTATTTTGAGAAGCATATAACTGTGTCTCTTTACCAATCCTCTCCAGTAACTCTTCAGTGATAAACAAATCAAACAACTCTATATTACTCATACCTTTCAATTTTAGTTTCAGTCTGTCCATTCTCTTTGCTGCTCCATTTGTGGGATATTTGAGGTGATGGTACGTGGGATGTATTCTATTCCAAATAACACTATTGTTATCTGATGTTTTTAACTTTTTAGGAGGTGGTGGTTGTGGCTGTTGTTGTTGTTGATGTTGTTGTGGCTGTTGTTGTTGTTGGTCACTATCTGAAGCTTCATCAGTGTTTTCCTCATACTGATGTAGTTCAATTGAACCACTAACATCCTGTGGTAGGAAGGTGTGGTCTGTGTAGTCGTCATGTATGATGTCATCGTCTATGTCCTCTTCATCAGTGAGTATATCAACACCTGGAGGTACCTGTGTTATTTCAATGGTGTTTATTCCTTCAGGTACCGGTTGTTCTTCTATGTAGTTTATGGCTGCTTGAAAGAAGTGGAAGGATTTCACAGGAAAGCTGGGTGGTCTGTCCATGATGATCTACAAAGAAATAAAACAATTATTGATTAAACTCGACTTATGTATACTATATCCACTTATATATTGTTAACACATTTTTCTTTTTATTAATAAGAAATTAATGAGACTTCCTGTGGACCATATTTAAATGAGAAATTAATAAAACTTCCCATGGACCATATTTTAAAATAAGAAATTACTTTGTGTGGACCTTCTTAAAAAAAAAAAAAATAGAAATTAATAAAACCTCCTGTCAACACATTCTTTTAATAAGAATTTAATAAAACCTCCGTAGCAAACACCTTCTTTCAGCACATGATGATCCACAGGTATACATGGAGGGGAAGGGGTGAGAGAGTAGAGCAAAAGAGTCTGATTGATTATGTGGCTGTGGATGAACGGTTAAGGAAGGATGTGTTCGATGCGAAAGTGGTGAGAGGAATGATCCAATGCTCCGGCCATTTTGTGGTGTTGGTAAGGATGAAGGTTAGGGTTAAGTGGGAATATGGCAGGAGGGATGAAGGGGTAAGGAACAGGAGGAAGGTGGCTTGTGGGAAATTAAATGAAGCAGAATATTGGGAGGAATATAAGAGGAGGGTGGGTGAGCTGCTGGGGCATGCAAGGATGGGGATAGGGGAGGGAGTGGGAGTGAATGATGTGTATGAAACATTCAAAATTTTAGTGTGTAGGACAGCAGCAGAAGTGGTGGGGTACAAAGGACAAAAGAAGGGGAAGAAAGGGAGTGCATGGTGGTCTGAAGAAGTGAAGGATGCAGTAGAGAATAAGAAGAAGGCTTTTAGGAGAACCCTGCAGAGAAATGTGCTAGAGGAAGTGAGAGATGGAAGAGGTAATACAATGAGTGTAAGAGGATGGTGAGTGAGAGTAACAGGGAGTGGATGAGGAGTTTGGTAGGAAACTGAGTGAGAAGTTTAGAGAAAACAAGAAATTATTCTGGAAGGAGGTGAAAAGAGAAAGAGGAGATAGAGAGGCTGGCAGCATGAGAATGAAGAGAGAGGATGGTGTCACTGTGAGTGGAAGTGAAAGAAGTGTGGCATTTTGATCGGTTGATGAATGGGGGGACAGGAGGGGAGGCGGTGGTGACATGCATGGGGATGGAGGCAGGTGGTAGACGACAGGAAGTACAGGGAGAACTAGGGAGGGAAGAGTTTAGGAAAGCATTAGGAAAGTTGAAGATGGGATAACTGCAGAGATACTGAGGTGTGGGGGGGAGGAAGTGGTGGAGTGGATTCTGCTTATATGCACATTGGCTTGGAGGCAGGGAGAGGTGCCAGAGGACTGGAGGAGAGCCATAACTGTGCCTCTGTACAAGGGTAAGGGGAGTAGGGATGAGTGTGGTAGCTGCAGGGGAATAAGCCTTCATGGAATTGGAGAAAGCATACGATAGGGTCGACAGGAGAGCTATGACAGATGTATTAAGGATTTACGGTGTTGGTGGGCGCTTGCTGAAGGGGATTGAGGCTTTCTATAGAGAGGCAAAAGCTTGTATGAGGGTCGAGGGTGATTCGAGTGAGAACTTCGATATCAGTGTAGGATTGAGGCAGGGGTGTGTCATGTCACCATGGCTGTTCAATATCTTTATGGATGGTTGCATGGGAGAGATGAAGGCAAAGGTGGAGGGCCTGGGTGCGAAACTGAAGTTGAATGGAGTAGACTGGTCCTTGGTTGCAAGCTGATTTGCGGATGACACTGTGCTGCTGGCCGAGAGTGAAAGGGAGTTACAGAGGGTGGAGGATGAGTTGTGTAAGCAAAGAAAACTGAAGGTGAATGTTGGTAAGAGTAAGGTGATGGTATTTGAGAGGGCCAAAACAGAAGTAATTGACTTTGCTACACCCTATAGAGTGGCTGTGTCAACTGGGACGGAATGTGATATAACTTTAGGGGGTGAAAGGATGGAGGAGGTGAGGGAATTCAAGTATCTGGGAACCGTTCATGTGTAAACATGGAAGTATGGATGGAGATATCAGGGAGAGAGCAGTGAGGGGCAGGCAGGTCATAGGTGCACTGGGGAGGATAATGAAGGGTAGAATTGTGAGTATGGAAGTGAAAAAGGGAATGAGAAATAGTATAATCCTGCCAACACTGACATATGTGTCGGAGACATGGACATGGAGTAGGGCTCATCAGTCTAGAATAGGTGCGGTGGAAATGAGTTATCTGAAAGGAGCATGTAGACTTACCAGGTGGGATGGAGAAAGTAATGAGTGTGTGTATGAGAGATGTGGTATGAGTGAGAAGGCAATTGGTATTGAGTGTGGAGTGGTTGAGAGGGTGAAGCATAATACATTGAGATGGTTTGGACATGTAGAGAGAATGCAAGGTGTGGAGTTTGTATAGAAGGTGCATGATAGTGAAGTTGTGGGACCTAGTTTACTCTCTTTAAGGGGAGATGCTCTTGTTGGTGAATTGGAAGGTCTGCGATTCCTCCAAACTATGCCATGAAACTGATCCCCTGTTCGTACTACTGAGGGTGTCTGTCTGTTTGTTTTCTGGTATAGTTAGGAGGAATCAGTAGCCTTTCAATTTACCAACAAGGCTTATTCAATAATACCAATACACCACTCACCTGACTAAAGTTTGATATTTCTCTGGGCATGTTGGTTGAGTCTACGTCCACCTGAAGGGGATCACCGTCACTACCAACCTCAACCACATCATCATCATCATCTTCCTCAACTTCAACCACATCATCATCATCATCTTCCTCAACCTCAACCACATCATCATCATCATCTTCCTCAATCTCAACCACATCATCATCATCATCTTCTTCTTCCTCCTCCACATCATCATCATCTTCATCTTCCTCCTCCTCCACATCATCATCACCACTCCACTCTTCCAATTCCAAGGGTTCTGGTGGAGATGAAAGGTGGATCAAATATTACTTTTTGTTATATTCTTATTATTACAAACATACCCATGACAACAGTGCAAAATATAACATTACTGTAAATAGGTGTGTAATGTACAAAGAGGATTTACTGTACTGTTGTTGAAGTACCTCAAGCTGTCTGGCCTGTCTCCTGAGGAAGGCCATGGCCTGAACCGGGTCTTCCCACAGTGCCCTCAGAGAGTGTATGTTGTGTTGTTGGCGAGTGTGGTTGTGTATTGCAGACTGCCATAATGTGTTTAATAGAATGGGTTGCTATGTGTACATTGCAATCTTTCATAATGTGTTTAATATGTTGCATCCTGGACAGACATCTACAATGGCTCCATCCATCCAGCTTCTTTTTACATGTCAGAAGGGCCGGGTGGTGGCCACATCGCAGCCTGGCCAGGTGGACTCTGTCCTCAAGGGGAAGGGAGGATTCAGATGGGTGGATGTCAGGAGGTCGTGCATGCAGCTGAGTGTTGTTTTTAAGTGTTTGGATGGACTGATAAGTGATTTGAGTATGGATATGTTTCTGGAGACTGGTTTGGGGTGGGCAGGGTGTAAGTGATGATAGTATTTATGTATGGTATCGTGTACTGGGTGTTGTTTTGATGTTCTTTGGCATGTGTGGGTGTTTTGCCATGAAGTGTAATGGATGGTGTGGGTTTGTGGAGGCTGCAGCAAGTGTTTGTGTGCCTCTCATGTCAAGATGATCCTTGATTTTGAGGACTTTGGTTTCATGGTGTAGGTGGTCCGTAGGTGTGGTGGCTGTGCAGCCTGTGATTATATTTAGGGCTCTATTCTGTATGGTAAACAAACCCAAGGCAATCCCCAAGAGTGTTGAGCATTATCTACAGTATAAGTCTTACACCAATCAATGTCTATATACTCACCATCCTCCACTTCAATTTTATTGTCGTCATCCATGAAACTCTTCATATCAATAAAAGTGTTGTCATCAATCTGTAAATAAACATAATTATCAATACATTTATCCTTATCATTACAATTATCATTATCATTTATCCTAATTTTAACAAGACATCTTCTGCAATGTTGATGTGTGTGGAAAAATAAATTGCCCACGAGTTGGATTCTCATTACAGGAGTTGAAAATGCATGTAAGCCATAAATGCAAGAAAAATGCTTATTCAAGATATCATTTTTATTCATGAAAATTACATAGATTATTTTGTCACAATAAATACTTTAGTTGGCATATGCACACCTATATTAAATTGTTGACTATAATAAGGGGGTCATACACTTATGATACTCGAAGCACCTTGATTCCTCCAAAGTATGTCAGGAAAAAGGACCAGATGAACATAAATAATGGTGCCCTTTAGCATGGAATAATTTAGAGTAATCAGTTGCTCCAAAATTATCAACACAGCACTATCCCTTTAACTTTAAAGACTACCTACGGTCCCGTCTGACCTGCACTCATCCAGTGTTTATAAATACACACGTACAGTCACTAGCACTATTAAGTATACAGCAATGGTTGAAGCTTTGAACAGTCCAATTCATTAACGAACTAATTCCAAGGTACAACAAGGGAGGCAACTGTTGTGTTCATTGTGTGGTACAACAAGGGAGGTTACTGTTGATGTGTTCATTGTGTGGTACAACAAGGGAGGTTACTGTTGTGTTCATTGGTACTGTTAATGGATTCATTGTGTGGTACAACTGTTAATGGGTTGATTGGTACTGTTAATGGGTCCATTGGTACTGTTAATGGGTTCATTGGTACTGTTAATGGGTTCATTGGTACTGTTAATGGGTTCATTGGTACTGTTAATGGGTTCATTGGTACTGTTAATGGGTTCATTGGTACTGTTAATGGGTTCATTGGTACTGTTAATGGATTCATTGTGTGGTACAACTGTTAATGGGTTCATTGGTTCTGTTAATGGGTTCATTGGTACTGTTAATGGGTTCATTGGTACTGTTAATGGGTTCATTGGTACTGTTAATGGGTCCATTGGTACTGTTAATGTGTTCATTGGTACTGTTAATGGGTTCATTGGTACTGTTAATGGGTTCATTGGTACTGTTAATGGGTTCATTGGTACTGTTAATGGGTTTTCTATTTCCTTCCTGCTTGCTGTCTCACCTCTCTATCACCTTTTTCTGGCGCTATATGACCTTGCTGTTGTGGCACCTAATATCAATCAATCAATCAATCATTGGCTTGGGGGTACATTGCCTTTGAGCCAGTTGTCTACTCTTCTGTTGCCTTCAAAATAACAGATTTCACTATTCCCCTGGCTCCCTTTTTGGGGTCCGAGTATCTACACAACTTCAGTCAACCGGACCAGGGACCACTCAGCCAGAGAGTCTGGGGAACTACAACTACAAAAACAAAACAATAACCACTACTACAATAATAACAACCTACCCCTGGAGTGAAAGTGTTGTGTTGTGGTGGTTTCTGAGGTGATTTCATGCTGGTGTGTTTGGACGACTTCTTCCTCCCCTGACCAGACCTTGACTCTCCTGTAATACCAATATTACTACTATGAGTAACTGTATATTATATTATATTAGTTTAGTAACACATTATAGTATTAGTTACTATGAGTAACTTTATATTGTATTATAGATACATATTATATCTTTTTTTGTACTGTAGCTACTCACATACAATGCTGGCGGTTGAAATTGGCGGTGTAGCGAAGATGTCAACTGACTTACAAATAAAATGGACAAAAACAATTGTAAGGTAACACTCACCAAAAATAAGTACATTGTTATTGTGTGTGTGTGTTTTAAATCATGCATACAATATTTATAAGTACATTGTTATTGTGTGTAGGGTAGGTTTGCCAATATGGACGCGAAAATTGTGTTTTTTTTTTTGGCGTACTACCATAAGGACATTAGTGGACCCACAGAATTCTTTCAATGGTCTTTGTACTTCAGAACCATTGCTTATTATCACATTAAAAGCACAATGCTCTATCTATAATGGTAGTATAGATATAGGAGTTCAAAGTCAGTGCGTCCAATTATTTCCAAAAACCCTAATGCGTCAGGGGTGATTCCATTGAGACGCAGTACCTTCTATATCAAAAATTTACAGAGACAGCTCCAACTTACCATAGAAGATGTTAAAGAGAAGAGTATCTGGAGTATTTCTTGTTAAGTGAACTTAGTTCTAGTATGTCGGGGTATTGCTGGAAGAAGACACGTATCATTTTCCTACCTAGTTCTGGGCTATACTCTGGATGAGGGAGTGGAGCGACACCAAGTTCTGGGCTGTAGTCTAGACGAGGGAGGTCAGGACTGTTACTTCGACTAGAGAGTGGAGTGTCTGCTCTGTGCTTCTTTTTCTTGGCTACCCCCTTCTTAGCTGTCCCTTTCTTGGCTGTGGCTTTCTTACCCTTCTTGCCTTGTGCATTTTCTTTATTTTCTCTTTGTCTTTGTAAGTGAGATATCATCTTGTTGGATGATATTGAGAAAACTCGGTCTAACTCATTTCTTATCACTTTTGGACCATGTGCATCCCTGGTCTTCGTTCTGGGTAGAATTTGTGGTTCAAACTTTTTCCCATATGGGGGCTGACATCACTGGAAGTTCTTCTCATTGGAGGAGGACTGTTAACAAACTCAGGTAGGCCTATTGTGGGATAAATAAACGATGCCCCTTTGTAAGTCTCCTTGAGGGGAGCATAAGCCTTATACTCGATCACTAAGTCACACATTGATCCTGTGAAATTGTAGTGTTCCTTCCTTTCTGTTGTGGTTGTCACTGGTGAAGCTACGTTGGTTTGAGTTCCTCTTGAGATGAGTGCCAATCTCTTTAAATCCACCCTGATTTACCCCTTCAAATATGGTTGAATAATGCTCTTTTTGTGCTGCTGCTGCTTGCAGTTTAGAATAGTCAGGTCTCTCTGGGTTAAATGGCAGTAGCCCACATTTGTCAAAGCCAGCTTTTATCTTGTCTGGTGTTACATGACTGTAATAAACAGGTAGAAGGACTTCGGCGAAGTTGATTTGGGTTAGCACTTCATCGTGATGATGTTGCTCCCATAACTTTACAGCTTTGGTCCATTCTTTCTTGAGAGGACCAAATACGGATACATCCAATGGTTGCAGAAAATGTGTTGTGTTTGGTGGCAGTCCATATAGAATAATATTTAATTCATTGAGTGTCTTGGCTAGAAAATAATTATTTCTGGTCTCATGCCAGTCAGTCCAAACGATCACAGGGCGTTTAACATTGTGGGCATTTAACCAGTCATGGAAACTGTTGCAGAGGTATTCAAACAATGTCTCATAGGTTATGTATCCTTTCTCACTCTTCCCAACTGTGAACTCATACCCCACAGGAGATTTTTCAACTATGTTAGCACTCATCCTTTTTCGAGGGTAAATTATCATAGGTGGAGGTAGTGACCCATCAGCGCAGATGCATCCAAGCACAATGAGATTCTGCTTATGATGAATTGAAGTTTCCTCAAACACGTGTTTTTCACCTTTGGGTACAACTACTTTTCCATGAATTGGTGAGAGGCAGAACCCACTCTCGTCAATGTTGAAGTTCCGAGCTGGGTCTTGTAAGGCATCCAAAGCATTTATCTCACTAAAATAATCGTGGGCATTAGTAAACCATTCTTTAATTTTGCGCACGCTGACATTCTTTCTAGCAGATGTTAAGGCCCCAGGGGTTCTAGAAGATAGTGTTGGGTGCCTCTTGAGAAAAAGAGTCCACCATTTCTGTTTGGGTGTATTGCCTGTGAATGATGGTGGCCTTTTACGTTCATAGCCATGCTCTGCTTCTTCTTGTAATATACGCTCCACTGCTGAGAGCACATTTTTCTTGGTGACTGGGTGTGCACGTCTGCAGGCGCCCTTAATGTAATTTACGAGTATTTCCTCTTCTGCATTGGAAAGCAGGGGCTTAGGACCACGCTTGCCGTCCATTGAATGGTAGCCGCTCAACTTGTGTCTCAGTGTGGCTTCAGGGATGTTGTACTTCCTTCCTACTGCTCTTATGCTCATCTTATAACTGAGAAGAAATGTGCAATGATGTAGCCAACAGAAAATAAACAGGAGAATTACATGTAGGCCTAAATTTATGATGACATATACAGATCAAACCTCTTCACTACAAGCCTTTTACAAAATTTACACACTTTTCCAAGTCTTCAATGGCTTTCAGTATGTCCTCTTGTCTATAGGCTGGCGGGGGAGGCCTCGTCTTTCCCCTCTGTTGTGGACCCTTGGCCTTCTTTTTGGGGGGCTTAGCACTCATATTTTAATCCTGTGTTTAAATGTTTATTATATGCAACCTGTAAGAAATGAAACATTAAAACATTCTTGCTGACTAACTAGCTTATATAGGCCTACTTAGGCCTATTTCAGTAAAGTTTATGAGCAATCCAATTAAGACGCACTGAAAACACCATTTTCCTACGCGCGTCCCCCATATTTCTACGCACGTCCTCCCTATTCCTACGCGCGTAGGAAAAGGGTGTTATCAGTGCGTCTTAACCCCTTAGGACCGACTTCTTTTTTTTTTTTTTCATCCCCAGCCGACTTCTGGGGGGTCAATTTCAACTTTCATGTAGGCAAATTTTGTTCTTACAGAATGAAAGAGCTTGAATTTACACACCAGGAACTGAAAACGGGAGCCTCCTAGGTGTACGCGTTTGCGTATGACAGAGCGTCAAACTCCGAAAATAAATAAATAGTATCCCCTGAAAAGCATGAAAGAAAACCTCATACGCTCTGCGTACCTTTAAACATGTATATAAATACCTAAATAATGCGTCTAAGTGGTTTTCAATGATAATAAACGTATTTCAGTGTAATTTTGTCTGTCTAGACTCTCCTGGAGTATAGTAGACAGCAGAGAGATACGAGAAACATAAGAAAACACCATGTAGTGGCGAGATATTTCCTTGTTGGCATACGCAGCTGCCAGACACCACTACCACAGTCAAACCTATTCTCAAGGACGTTAGCTTTCCATCGTTACCAACGCCAGCTCGCTAGCTACTCGCTACAGTTTTTTATAGGTACGTCGACATGTCGGTGATTCGGAGCGAACCATTAATTTTTTTATCACCGATATGTCGGTCAATCGGTCCTAAGGGGTTAATTGGCGAAGTGAAGGCCTATTTTCAAAAGGGCATAGCTCCACAACCGTTCATGGGAAAAGTGCCTGTAAACCCCCACCACATAGAGCAAGGGCCAGATTTTCTTTACATGTAGGTTACGCTTCTATTGGCCATACTCCATTATCCTGCGTCCAATTAAACTTGACCCCCCCTTTTTCAGGTTTAAAGGGACGCACCCTACTCCCGGCACCAAATCCAGTTTTCTTTCACTTTACTGCAGTTTCCTAAACAGAGCAGGCCTCCTACCAACACCCTGAAACAAAGAAAATTTCGAGAAATTAACCGGGACTATTCAATTTGGGGCGAAAAAAAGTTAACATCCTTACCATTTCGTAAGGATGATGTAATATTTCATCACAGTTTTTCTTTGAATTGCCCTGGTGATATAATGACAAGGATAAAAGTGTTTTCCATTTGTGATCATGTAGCTAGATAATTAAGCTTCATTTTGGCACCAAAATCATTGTTCTGGCTTTGGCCATTTTTGAGGGGGAAGTTTTATTTCACAAAAGGGCATGTCCTGCGTCCCGATGAGAGACCCACGTCCAAATTGGCGAACCTACCCTATGTGTTTTAAATCATGCATACAATATTTATAAGTACAGTACATTGTTAGTGTGTGTGTGTGCGTGTGTTTTTTTTTTACTTATGGCAGTTGATTGGTATGTAAGGAGCCATCATTAATACCACTACTACTACCACCACTACTACCACTATTACTACTACCACCTTATGAAGTGAAAAAGTCTGTTTGGCAACAACACACAATTTTACTCCACCCTCTTAAAATGGCCGCGGGAAAACTGATGTAGGCCAGCCAGCCTACAGGAGAACCAAGGAGAGTTGCCAATTATCATTTTAAAACCCGAACAGCGCCAATATTCTGGGGTTTTGGGCGAGAAATGAAGCGAAGACACACGGGACCAGTTAGTGGCACGGGCCCTCTACCGCGCCAATTTCAACCGCCAGCACTGTACTGTTTTAAAGTATAAGGCAAGAATGTATTGATTTCATATAATTGCTAGATGGAAACTGTTGATGACTTTGTCCAAGCAATTGCTGCATTGTGACTTGCTAGCTCTGGCTGTTGATTGGCTGCTTGTGGGCATGGGACCGAGTCAGTACACAGTTCAGAATAATACATACCGGACTACCACTGAATGTTCTTACCTAAATCAAAGTTTTGGAAGAGGGCATCTCTTGTTTCTGGAAGTTGGTGCAGTGCACTGGCAGACTCTGTGTGGTGGTTGTGAACACCTTCGATGATCACCGTACAAGGATGTGCCCTTACATCTTTGTCTTTATTGCAGGTTGCTTTCGTGATCAATTTTATCTTTATGTCCATCTTGACGCCACACCTAGAAATAAATGCAATTTTTATACAATAAGTACTGGTACCAGTACTAACATTCAAGAAGTATACAAGCCTTTTCTCTCATTTTTAATACTATCCATAATTTTTTCCCACCACAAAATGGAGAAGTTTCTGACCACCTGCAATATTTAATTTCATGCTATGTGACCTTGTATGTATTTTGACCTTCATTTCGGAGGACTGGAAACAAAAAAATCAAAGGAGAAGCTCAAATTGCATCACCATCACCCTTCATGTGCTATTATTTTGAAGGCCAACAGTTAGGCTTAACTTTGGTTAGATTATTGTGGAGGCTAGGCCTGCTGTAGGATTAACTATAGATTTAGGGAATATCCTTTATCTAATATCTTTTTACATATATCTACTTGAAATTATGATCAGATGGACTAAGTCACATAAAAAAGAAACAAAAATCTACTATATAAAAAATACAAGGTTATTCCTTGCTTCCACAACTTTTATACGTACAGTATTTCTTTCTTTGTGATTTCTCACTTCTTTCCACATTTTTAAGGGTCCTGATTTCTATGTTAATACTTCCAACCCCCATTAACTGCATATTCTATATTATTCTAACTTACAATGATCAAATCCCAGTAGTTTGCTAAGGCTAAGTTAGGTCCTGTAATATGCCAGTAGTTAGGTCGAGGTACAGTTGTCTGCTAATGTCCAGATTAGGTGAGGTAGGTCAGGTAAAGTCTACCTAATTCTCTAACAAATATATTAATAATTTAAAGCATTATTTACATATTTTGCCCCTAAACTTCCCCCATCTTCAAGCCCTGCCTCCTTTGTGTGGGACCTAATCTAACACACTGGGGTAGTGAAAAGTACACATTTGTGAGGGTCATTGACACCACCATCAAAAACCCATAAAACAGAAAGAAGTGAAAAAGAAATGAACATTACAAGACATGAAATGGCTGTAGCAGCAAGTAACACAAATATGATATGTATTTATCTATTGTATTACTGTTTTGTAGCAGTGGTGCTACATCCGGCTAGGTACCGGTACTTTACCACGGTCAGGTCCCGGTAGTTTGCCCAGGTTAGGTCTCAGTAGTCGGAATTATTTCCGAGTTACACATGTGCGAGATATCTAGTTTTCACTGTGATATACGTTCTTATGGTCAAATTTCCATAAGTCTGATATAGGTCTTACTTTGCGCAACTCGCACTAACAGAAAATATTGCCCCCCCCCCTCTTCATGATGATCGAGCAACTTCTCGTTGGACACGTTTCTTGTTTTTCTCAATCGACTTTTTTTTTTTTCTAGGTTTGTGTCATCTGCTGGTCTTCTTGGGAAATGTGAACTTATGACCTCTGGTGGGAATTCCCTCATCTATTTGTGACGTCAATTTGACGTCTTACAACTGCTGGCCAATCACTAGCTGACAACATTTTCACATCAGCCAATCAACTCTTTTCTTTTTGCCATGACACACATCACCTTGTCTGCCCAGTGCATTATAGTTCAGTTGCAACTTCTGGTACCGTAGTCTGTTAAGGTTAGGTGCCGGTAGTTTGTTAAGGCTAGGTCCTGGTAGTCTGTTAAGGTTAGGTCCCGGTAGTCTGTTAAGGTTAGGTCCTGGCAGTCTGTTAAAGTTAGGTCCCAGTAGTCTGCCACGGTCCAGATTAGGTTAGGTCAGGTCAGCCTAATTCTACCTTGCACAACTCCCGGTAGTCTAAGGTTAGGTCCCGTTAGTCTGCTAAGGTTAGGTCCCAAACGAATCACATGAAGAACTATAGGACAAACTATGTTTTGTCTGAAAATCTCGCACATGTGTAACTCAGAAAATTTACCCAGCGGTCTAGGTAAGGTCAGGCTAATTTCAAAATGCCCCATTTAAATATATGTCCTATTTCTGAAGAAAATGCCTTAGAAGAAAAGTATCTTAGAATGTTATAAATTAGTGGGTAAAGAAGGTAAAAACACCGTAACAGAAAATGGGGTTACCGAAAATGGCAATATATTTGATAATTACCTTATGATCATCAATTTAATAATTACCATCAGCCAGTGTCACCCACTTACCCTGTATATATTTGCCTAACTCCTTTATGGTGCTTGTCTCCAAAAATACATATGAATTTCTCGTGGAAGGTGGAACTTACACTTTTGCTTAGTTTTTGTACATTAAATGAAATGTTGTTTTTCTTTGTAAATACTTCCTTCCACCTCCATGCTTCATTATCATCAAAAGCATTAGTTCTCACATGCACCTCGTTATTTTCATTTTTCAACACTATGTTACTAAATTCTTCGTCCGTGAAATCAAGATTGTAAGACATCTTGATATAACACAGTACCGTAATTAATTCCTATTTTTATAGTCACTTGTATTCACCGCTGACTCCCAAAACAAACATAAACACATTAAAACATCTTGATAAAACACAGTACCGTAATTAATTTCACATTTTAAAGTCACTTGTGTTCAAAGCTGACTCCCAAAACAAACATAAACACATTAAAACATCTTGATATAACACAGTACCGTAATTAATTTCACATTTTAAAGTCACTTGTGTTCAAAGCTGACTCCCAAAACAAACATAAACACTCGTCGTCGTCGTCGTCGTCGCCGCCAAAACACACCACCATTGTTATTATTATCGTCCGCGTTAATAAATGCGAATATTTAACGGATGTCTTTGGCTTCAAGCTTAGGAAAACGCATTAAAAGGTATTTTTTTCAACTATTCTTTTTAACGGACTCAGTTCATCGCAGCCCTTGCAAAAACTGGACCCACCCCACAAACACAACACCCGCCTCCAAACAACACTTCACAAACACATAGACTCATCTTCCACTACCCACACCACCACTCCTACCCCGACCACCCTAATACTCCCAACACCATCACCCACACAGCCACTCACTGTTGTAAAGTATAAAGCAAGAATATATTAATTTTATATATTTGCTCAGTTTATATATTTCCTCGGTTCAGACTCGCCATGAAAATATCAAGCTTATTAAGCCCATTTTGCTAACTGTTCAGTCTTTACAAAAGGATGTTAACGATTTCAAAGCTACTATGTCTTCTATTCAACATTCTCCTCCCCGCCCCCTTATTTAAATTATACAAAAACTGGTGCAGGAGGAAATGCTAGAACAAAAGGAACGTGAAAAACGCGTTAACACCATCATCATTCGTGGCCTACAATAGGTAGCCCATACAGACACTGACAACTTACAGGATAAGTTCAATGAGTTGAATATAAGTTCAGTGCACCAAGCCATCATACCACCACGGGGCAAATGAGTAATAGGAATGAAGTGGAGCTGGAGGTGTACACACAACAACAAAATATCGTTACAGAGGGGTTCGATGGGTATCATACTGAACAATCCGGCTGCCTCGGTAGGGTTGGTAAGAGAGTTGCCAAATAGGAAGAAGTATAGAAATATACATGGGATAACTGATTGATTGAAGAAAATGAAAGGAAAAGCGCCCAAGGCCTATAAGATTCTTT